>JAVFBX010199641.1:0-23047 GCA_034783855.1 Mopalia kennerleyi | reverse complement strand
GAAATTTCCTCTGCTTACGTCACAGCTTGAATAACTTGTTTGCAAAGTTGCAAGTTTGTAAGTGAATAAAAAAAAATATACGAATCGGAAAAATACGGGATATTTTTTTAAAATTAGTTGGCAATATTATCTTTGGAATTGACTGACTTTAAATCTGATTTAAAACCCATTTGGGAAGACCTTTAAGACCAATACAAATGCCATACATGGCTTTAAAATAGAATGTTTCATTTCTGGGTTGTTGTTTTTTTGTGTAAGGTCGCGGTAATATGTATTACACTTATATAACGACTTATAACGATTGAAAAGGAAGAAACCTTGTGAACACCACACGGTGTCTCACCAGCGATCGAAAGCATCCTTGGGGCGCTTTTAAGGTAAACAGGTGATCGAGGATCCATTTAGTGTGTGGTTTTTTTGGAGATTTAGCCGTCCAATGTTCAAGATTGAGACGGAGAGAAGCATCGAGTATATATGCTGCGACCTGTGCACGTTTCTTAAATCAGTCAAAGGTTGTTTTTTATTGATAACTTGATATTGTTGCTAATGGAGAATTTCAGATCAATCAATATCGTTTCCAACTCTACCTCTAACTGCGGCAGTTCATGTTTTCTATTCCTGTCCATCATAGGCTGGGGTTGTATTCCTTTTGACTTCTCCTCGTCGCCCTGTTATATAAAAGTCATCCATGCACGATCATTTTAGGGTATACAGTTAACGAAACACCTTTGAGATTCGGGTTTCACTTGCACAGTTTATGATCATTTCCACAACATTAGATATAGGCTTAATGCCCAAAACGATCCAGTTGGAACACATATTCAAGCCATTGTCTCTGACGTGGAGATTGAAAAGGACGAAACTGTCAAACTGGAATCGGTACGCCATCAGCTGGGCTTCGATACGCTAGTATATGCAACGAGAAATCCATTTTGTGGCCACAGGAAAATTTAACATGTGCGCAAAAAAAGAGACCAGGCTGTTGTTTTCAAAATGCTAGGTGCGAAATAAAAATCTAACACTGTGCAAGTGAAATCCTAAAAACAAAGAACATGATGAACTTGCTAATACAAACAGATCTACATCTAAATACAAGATGGCTGAAGATACTACCTGTGTTTGTGGCAACTCGTTAGCCAAATCTCTATCCATTAGTGGCATAGGTTTACTGCCCATTTCCTTCTCACGGTCACCCTAAGTGAAATACGAGACCATCAAACACTGACAGGGTTACATTTTCTAGTCTGTGTATAGAGCTATTTCCCCTTTGCTCCATATAGACTAACACGACTATTTACTAGTTTAAGTCAGTAATCCCTGTTTCGTTCACCAGTAGATCATCTATTGAACAATAATTCACCATCTACTCGTCTAATACAAGATTTTGTTTCTTAGATATTGCAGAAAATGGCCAATAGGGTGTGGTTCATCCAACTTAATGCCCACCGTGCACATGCTACTTGGCCAACGTTTTGTGTCAATGTTGAGGAACATGGTACCATTTTACCAACGTTTTGTGTCAATGTTAAGGAACATGGTACCATTTTACCAACGTTTCGTGTCAATGTGAAGAAATATAGCACTATTTTACTGACGTTTTGTGTCAAAGACATGGAACATGGGACCGCTTGACAAACGTTTATTGTTCAATGATAGGGTCCATGGGGGCACTTTACTAACGTTTATTGTTCAATGATAGGGTCCATGGGGGCACTTTACTAACGTTTATTTGTTCAATAATACGGAACATTTTACATTTTCATCAGTTCTTGATTAAAGAAACAATACAACCAAAAATAAAGGATGGAAAGGAGATGAATTTCAATAGCCAGATGTTTTATCAAAATTAATTTGTTTCACATTTACGATAATATAGCACCACTGTAACAAGAGCTTTATCATTGACAGTTATTAAACGATTGATTGTTTGTTTGATTGGAGTTTAACGTGGTATTTCACAAATATGACGACGGAATGTATATTTCACATTGTTCCTTGCTAAAATACGGTGGAAAACCGGGAGCAAACCTCGTAGAAACCACCCCCGCGTTTGCCGGAGCCACACCATGTGACTTACGGGCTCGAACCCGTGAACGGTACATCGACGTAGGATTAGTACGCGGAAAAATTTAACCCAAGGCCGCGGGGGCCATCATAAAACGATAAAACCATTACTATTGATTAACCATTGTAGACAGTTTATTTTTAAACTTGAGTTAAATTGTATAAGGCGGACTTTAACTACTTACCTTTGACACGCAGAAGACAATAAAGCATGGAATATATACCTAACTATCCCATATGTTCTTTAAAAATAATGTGTGCTGTTTGTGTTACAATGTATACCAATGTGCTGCGTTTTCTGACCCAATCTAATTGGATAAATTGTGATTAATATTAACCTTAGTGGATGTCTTCTCAATTGGTTATACAGAGACTAGTCTGACGTGTATAAACCATGTTATTGATTTGTATTGCGTTCGTTGAAGAATGTGGTCTATGTTACTTGTCTGTTAGTGGATGTTGCATCAAAGTATTGTGTGATTTCCTATGTAGTTATATTTTGTTTTACCTGTTGCCAGAACTCCTCCATTATCACTAACACTTGATTCTGTTGTAATTGCCAGGGTTTGTACATTGTGCACAGATCGGCGCCCGTCATACACACATCCATGACCAGTTTTCTAACAGAGAAGATCAAATTTGCAAAGAATTCTGGCGTTGCATTTGATGTACGCACTGGGGTGGGTTAGACGTTTCGTCGGTGAGTCTGCTGTAGGTTAGGTGTTCCGTTGGTGAGTTTGGTCTATACACAAGGGATATGGTAAGTGTTCCGTTGGTGAGTTGGACTATACACTGGGGATAAGTTAAGTGTTCCGTTAGTGAGTTTGGTCTACATACGGGATAGGTTAAATGTTCCGTTGGTGAGTTTGGTCTATACACAGGGGATAGCTTAAGTGTTCCGTTGGCGAGTTTGGTCTACACACAAGGGATATTTAAAGTGTTCCGTCGGTGAGTTTGGTCTACACACTGGGCATAGATTAGGTGTTCCGTTGACACACTGGGGATAGGTTGGATATTCCTTTGGTGAGTTTGGTCTACAGTCAGGGGATAGTTTAAGTGCTCCGTAGGTGAGTTTGGTATACACACTTGGAATTGGTTAGATATTCCTTTGGTGAGTTTGGTCTACACACTGGGAATTGGTTAGGTGTTCCGTCGGTGAGTTTGGGCTACACACTGGGAATTGGTTAAGTGTTTCGTTGGTGAGTGTGGTCTTAACACGGGTGGTAAGTTATGTGCCCCAGTGGTGAGTTTACTGTAAGCAAATGAGGTAGAGTAGGGGCACCGGCAGTGAGTTTGGTGTGCCCAATGGTGTAGGTTAGGTGTTCTAGCTGTGGGTTAGGTACATGTAGGTTATAATTGGTTTCGTGCACTGTGCAGTCCAGGTGTGGAAAGTGTTTCACATACGTTGAATGTGTTAGGTGTGCAGATTACAAGTCAGATAATGCATTCAAAGCGTGTGTTACGAAAGTACTTATGTAGTGGCCGACAAAAGAATTGGTGAAAGAAAACGCAATTATGCCCCCGAATCACCCTCGGTTTATGGTGGGGTACCTGTGTCTTTAGAACGTCACTAGATACATCAAATTATGCTAGGACCTGTTTTATACGATACGCGGAAAGATCCCTAGTGCAGTGGTGTACAAGCCATGCAGTGGGGGGCAGAATGGTGCCAAACGACTACATCAATTGCCGACTTAAGTTTAGTCTATCTGTTTGCAATGTTAACGTTTTCTCATTGAATAGAGGTGTAAGATTAAGATTCATTGCAGTAAAACCAAAAGACGATGTAGAATTTGATTCGCTCGGTGTTATGCGAAGTACTGGATGTTATTTGGTTGAAGCCTGAATGCAGAATGCCTAACAGTTTTAATGATGTCATCAGCCGGGAGGTCGGCGTCGAGTTGTCGTTTTTCACAATTGACGAAAAACACCTTACTACACAATCAGATACTATTGTTTTCAGAAACCGTGTTTTAGTCATTGTGAGTTTGAAGGCAATAAACTTTACATGAAAAAACAAAACAATGTGGATGTTTACACCATTAAAACACGGTAAACTGAAATGGGTTTGTTGAGCAAATGAAAGAAGTGTCGATTAGCAGTTCGGGTAACTGAATTATACCATCAACTCCACGCTGGTATACACCGACAGTTGTATATGTTAGTTTACATTTAGTCACACACTCCGTTGTTTAATAAATTATACATATACATGTATAAAGCTGGTCACAATCCCATCTCTGCTTGCCTAGTATGTGGAGCCAAGGTAACGGCAATTATCTGTTCAAACAGTAACTAAATCAATAGAAACTGTACGTTCGTTCTGTAAATATTACTCGTTATTAATTCATTGTTTATGAGAACGGTGAATTGTAGATCGTTTAAGTGCCGTGAAAATAGTCGGCTGGTAAACGGATAATAAATGTATAGGCCAGGTAAATGTCATTGTTTCTCGACATTAAATTTCAAACCGGTTTTTTGATTTGGATGAACTCCATTTGTCTATGTTTGTGTTTGTCTAGATAGTCGTTAATGGTGTTTCTTTTTGTCTTAAGTATGTGACTAGTTTTGTGTAAATATAGACATACCTTAATGAGAATGCATAGAGGCTTACAAAACGTTGATCAATAGTCAACATCATGTATCTTATTAGAAACGTTATCCAGATTTGTCATACAAACCGTCTTTCTTTATCATTTCTCTGGTGTCCGTGTCCTTGTAGTATTGTGTCTAATATACGTTGGATGAAACATAGCTTGGGAATGATACAATATTTGTTCTGTGATGTAGTGTGACCTTATTTGTACCTGTTCATAAAACTCCTCGAAGATGACCTTGACCGTTTCCACTTGAACATCCCAAGGTTTCATATTGGCACAAAGGTCACATCCTGTCATGGTTATGGCACGCAACGTTTTTCTTTTCGTGAAGAAAAAGTTAATATCAGTGATAAGACGTGGAAACAGTGTTTTAGTCAGTATTCACAAACATTCTTATAATGACTACATGGCTTCAACAATTTCATTTAGCCGACGACGAAGTAGCCTAATTATGTTTTGGGATAGGCTGAGCATTTCACGAAGCAGTGATGACTCCAGTGTTTTGACATGGGTTAATCGTGGCTTTTACTACGAAACCACAATCTGGTGTAACTGTTCAGCTATCAGGACTATGCGTTATAACAATTGTTTCAAAATAGCATTCTCGAAACTGCAATAGACCGGTATGTACCGAACGTATACTCAAAAATAAAATAGGATTACTATTCCGGTTCGTTATATCTCTGAGGGTGAACTCGCGTGAATCAGTTAAACACGTGAAACCTCTTGTAATAAGTGCATTGGGAATGTTTGTGAAACCATGACACGTTGAACAAACCAGAGCATTGAAAATAATACCTTTTCATTGCAAGAAAACTTGTGTTATTATCTCAATCATAATTTTCCTTTTTTAGGCTAACGCGGATTTCAAGGATCGCACAGGCCTTCCTAACATCAAGAAAGGCGTGTTACAAAACGGTTCATTAATGAATGCTTTAGTTTGTTCAAAAGGTTATTGACAGATCAACAAATAGATCACTGCAAGTGTGAAGTTGAGAAAAGTGAAAACATGCAACGTAACATTTATATACATACAAGCTATAATTTAATAATATTGATGGCAGTCTAGTTAAAACCGAACGACACAACTTAATTTAAATGCTTGCAAATGTATATCGTAACCATAGTAACCTTCACAGGCATACCTGTAGAAACCCTTGTTTCCATTTTCCAATGCATATATACAAACACGTATAAGTGGCCAGTTAGATTTAAAGTGGTCTCGATGGAAACATGTATGAGATATTCGTGCATCTGCTTTTCATAGGTCTCATCAGAATAAATTGAAATGAGAATTGAAACGAAGCAAAATTACGTGCAAAATCCATGAGAGCAGGTTAAAGGTTTCTACTGCACATCTTACTGAGATTATCAGAATAAAAACAATATTGAAAGGTAACCATGTGAATCTGGAATAGTATACGTTAACTATTAGGTGGACTGGAAACACTTTAATCCCTTACAATCTCTTAGTTATATGATCAAATGTGAGTATAGATTGTCACAAGTACCTGTGGTCTTCATTATTCCAAGTGAACTCCCTCTTTTCTGTGGTCTCCTTCAATTTAGCTCGGTTACCAAAGAACAGCGCTAAATCTGTGGCCAGTATACAGTGTCTGATCTCTCCGAGGACCTGTGAGTATCAGTCAGTGCTATAATTCACCATTCATTGATAGATTTGCATTTTTGTTGGACAATCGGCATAGAAAAGTGGCAAAATACCAAATATTAGTGGGGTTAGAAGCTTAATCATTGAATAAATATCTTTATGTGAAAATGATCGGGTTTTATCTTTTATTCCCTCAACTTACATGTTTGTATTCGTCCGGTGAGAAGTGTTTAAAGATGTTATGACCTTCGTGCTGAAATATACAGAGATCGTTTTTGATGAGAACTGTCCTCAACATGATTTTGTGAAATGACAATGGTATCTGTTGTTTAAGATAGGCATGGAGTAAAGTCATAAAGAATTCATGATCAGGAGCGAATTAAACAATGCAAATGAAACCAAGCAAGGTCTGTGCATGCTGTATCTAGTTTGTTGCTGTTTTAAAAACTGTTATCACATAAAGAAAGCCATTTACTAATAATTTAACAATAATTTTCAAATTGGCCGACTTCATACGTTATGTTTATCCCAGTTACGGACCAGTAAAGTTTAAGTCAGATGGGTAATTAAAATGACAAAAAGACGATTGGGAAGGAATAGATAGAGTTGAAAGACGCACCTGTAGAATGGTGACAGTTTGATTGAAGTGATGGTGCTCCATCGTGGACGTGGAATACACGGACGCTAGAGGGGAAGCGCTTTTCACCATAAATGCATTATTCTTTCCACGATGGTCAAGATCGTGACAAAGACAGGCAACGAACATAGCCAAACACTGCAATAAAACACAGATACTCTTCAAAATGCTTGTCTTACTGTTTAAAAGATAGAAATTTAAAAAAATGTGTCTTTCGTATGCTTAACGTGTAATGTCATATATAGTCTCTGATGTAGGCCTACTTATCGTGTAATATCGTATATATACACATAAGACATGAGTTGCATTTAAAACAAAAAATAATCAGTAGACAATTGGGTGGAGATCGACGTCTTTGTTAAAGCTAAGAATTCCGTCTATGATGTCCTAATATTTTATCTGATATTAATTTATTTACTCTGACTTTTGAAAGTATCGCATTTGCACCCACCTCCATTGCTGTGAACGAATGTGATGACGTTTTGATGACGGTGTACATAGCGTGCGCCACTGAAAACGCATGCGCCCAGTTGTGGTAGGGAACCTTCCTGTAATTTTTCCGCACTGTCAATGTAAACCTCAACAGATCATGTATCTCAAACCTGGGAATAAACATGGGGCAATTAAAATAAACAAACTGAATGTAATAAAATGACTAATTAAAGTTAAAACTAATTTTACATGAAAGTGGTAGTTATCAGAACTTTTAGCACAATTGGACTACATTTATCATCGGATTAGTCGAAATCAATTTAAACGTTTGATTTTGAATTTCATATCTAGAAGATTTATTATTTGAAAAAGTGACAACTTCGAATCAAACTCTTTAACAACTTATTGGCTCAGTTAGTTTATATAACTATAAATACAATTGACCACATCATAAAACCGTATATGCAGCAGAATATAATATGTTAGAGTATAAGCCAATTTTCCGTTCTCTGTTTTTATAAATATATAAAATTGTATAAATACGATATTTTCATCTACACTAAAACTATACATTTGAATACAAAAAATAGGGTGTGTTCGTTGGAAAGGCAAAGCTATTAGTGATTAATGGTGAGTTCTATATGGGTTTGATAATTCATAAATTGACGGAGAGACAAAAAGAGGGTATTATTACAGAATAAACCTACTGAGTATACCTGTATATTTATTGTCTTTGTAGGCCTATAGGCTTCTTTTTAACAATACTGACAACTCTACGAGCAAATTCAATTTATTTTAATTTTACACAATTCATATATTTACCTCTGTCCAAACGCAATTAATTAACATATGGTCTTTTGAAAATGAATGGTAGACGATTGCATAATTACTATAGGCCTATATGTACGTACACAATTTATGACATTATGGCATCTCGCGGCGATATTACAATGTATAATGAAATCTAGGTGTATCGTGCTATAGAGTTGATTAGCCCCAAAACAAACCTAACCCTAAAATCTGGTTTCAAGCTATCGTGCTAAAGTTGATCAGCCCTGAAACAAAGCTATCCCTAAAGTCTGGTATAAAGCTATCATGCTAGAGTTGATCAGCCCTGAAACAAAGCCAACCCTAAAGTCTGGTCTCAAGCTATCATGCTAAAGTTGATCAGCCCTGAAACAAAGCTATCCCTAAAGTCTAGTCTCAGGCTATCGTGCTAGAGTTGCTCAGCCCTAAAACAAAGCTATCTCTAAAGTCTAGTCTCAGACTATCGTGCTAGAGTTGCTCAGCCCTCAAACAAAGCTAACCCTAAAACCTGGTCTGAAGCTATATCATACCAGTTTGAACAACACTAAACACAAACCTAACTCTTAAGTTTGGATCTAATATGGCAAGCCGTTTTATCACCTCTATCGTTATTCTACATAATTATGTCGAATTAGTTCTGCTTTCATTTTACTTATGTACAATTATTTTTCACAGAAGTGCAATTCTTTTTTTTGCTTATGTCAAAATGGTTGTCACTTATGTGAAAAACGATTTCACAGTTGTTAAATTAAGTTTATTTTACATATGTAGAATTCTTTTCAACATATGTAAAATTCTTTTTGACATACGTTGAATTAATTTTCACATATGTGAAATTATTTTTCACGTATTTAAAATAAAGTCATTTTTTAACAAATGTGAAAAAGAATTTAGCATATGTAGAATAACGATGGAAGTGATAAAACGGCTTGCCATAATCTAAGACAGTCATGCAAGTGTTGATCAACCCTAAAACAAACCTAATTCAAAAATCTGTCTAAGGCCATATCATACATGTATCGTTTTGAGCAGCCCTCACACAAACCTTTGTCTAAAGTCTGGTCTAACTCTAAGAGGAACATTTATTTTCCAACAGAGCTTTTGTATATAACAGTTCACATTGTGGTTGAGTTGCTGTTCGCTCTGTCGAAGTACACCGCCGACATATAAGTGAAATACCCATAAGCCCGGCGTTAAACACCAATCAATCAAAAAACAAAAAAGCTGCAAAATACGGTAGGTTATTTGACTCTTCTCACTAAAACGTGGAATATCATTTAGTGATTGTATTAAATTAATTTAGTGATTGTATTAAATTAATTATATACAGGGTTATCTGATAATAAATACATAAAACATCCTGAAATAAACATCTTCGGTTAAGTATGTAAAAAGTTTAATTACAACATACAGAACGTAACAAAAATGCTAAAATTTGCAGTGATTATAAATGAAAGCGGTGAAGCTATTGTAAGTTCATGTGCTTTGGAAGTGCTTTAGCAAAAAAAAAATACAATAGAAGTAAAAACACAAGCAATTAGGCCAAATATTTCACAACCTCTTCCATATTGACATTGGATGGAATGGCTAAAAATTATCCATCTTTTCTTCTCTGTTTTTAATTTTTGTTTTTCTTGTTTGCTTTGCATTTTTTTCCAGTACACAATAACAGATAACATCGGGCCAAATTGCTTTATATTTTTCTTCAGCGTTATGGGTTCAGTGATTCGTTAAAGACTAAGTTGAAATTGAAATAGATTCACCCCTGTACCTCTTTTCGCCCGGCTTGCTGTAACACAACCCACAACAAGTTTAATATTCTGGGAGACCAGCTCTGTTTCCGTATATTCAAATTTTTCATGTTTCCACATTCGAATGCTTTTTACTGGATTATCAAGAGGTCATTTTAGGCTTACTCTCTTTAATCGTCTTATATACGGAACATCCTTACGTTTTATCATCTGATAAAACCTAGCTGCAGCCTGGAACGCCACAAATGACATGACCTAATTTTTCCTGTCCGCAGTAAATCTTTTGTGTCAATCCTCGAGATAACCAGCGACACAAGTCAGCGGATACAATCGGAATGATTTGTATGACCGCTGACCAGTGAGAACATTATAGACTACTCTCCAAGGAAGAAAATGCTCAAAATATATTTGTTCAGGAATATCTGGTCAATAAGTCTCAGGGGCGTTTGAGTTCATTGTGTGTGTCCATTGTTACATAACTATTTACAATGACATGTATATGTTAAGGACCCAGTTCATCGCGATACATACCTGTTCATTTCAAATAAATCTCGGAACATATAAATGACGTATAGAGGTTGTTCGTCTCCAGTTATTGCCCAGGGTGAGAAGTTATAGCTGAAATAAAAACATAGGAAAAATAGATAATCGCGTCAGTTGTGCGAAAACCAAAATTGCCCTGTATGTAATATTTTCACAGACACTGTTCATTTGTTTTATTTGTAAATTTTAAATCTCATTATGCCAATATATAGGTACATATTACTACGATTTCCCCTGAAAGTTTATTTTGATGTGGAATAAAACTGATTGAAAATATTAAAATTCCCAGTATTGTCTAGTTATCCCGTTCAGACTGGCCTTATTTAGTATTCACTAACTGATATCTCCTTGACAACACTTATATGACAATGTAAGGTGCCTCTTACTCTATTAACTGTGGTAGTTTATCAGGGACCGGTGTGGATTTGAGCTGCTCGAATTCCTCCTCGGCACACTGACTATGGTAGGAGAGAACCTCCAGCGCCACTCGGTATTTCTGCTCAGAACGCCGGATCTTGTCATACAACTGTTCAAATCATATAACAATGGGTTTAATTATTGACAAGAAACAAACAACCAGATACACTTCACACGCTGTCTTCATTATAACATGGCGTAGTGAAGATTTCGACCAGATCACACAAGCATTTTTCAAAATTCTTAAAGGGACTTGCTTGCACAGTAAGGGAGACTGGGTCATTTTAGTTCAAAAGGTAGATTGAACGCCGAAATGATAAAGATATTTTCTTATCTCATACAATCGTCTACCAAACAACATTTAATGTCCGCGAAGTCCTGGTGGGTCACTGTTTTAAAGTGTCAAAGAGAAAAAAAAGACAGCCAAAAGCCAGCTGTTGGTCATGACCAAGTTTTTGGGGGAGTTGCTCAGTGATTGTCCATCAAACCAGTAAATGTCATTTGGTATAGGGGGTTGTTAGATTTAAGTGCGATGGTTAATAGCAGCCAGTTAATACTGATTTTTATTAGGTTTGGTAAGCTTAACATTTCTTTAAATTATGAAAGCCGTTAGAAAACGTCTCCAACTGTTTAATAACACATTTTCAATTCAGTTTAATATTTCCTCTACAATAAAGTTAAGGAATTTAGCTTAAGAAAGAAAAAAAATTACTCTGTAGTGGTAACCTGTGAGCTTCAAAGATAGGATATATAATTTTTTTATTTGACGATATTAGTTTAATCAGATTGCTATAAATTACCTTTGCGTGGTGTAGAGCCAATCCACAATACACTGCAAATGTTTCAAATGACTCCTCGTCAGCTTTGTTAAATACTCCATTTAGTTTATTTACCATTTGCACCACACCAATTATGCTGAAAATGTAAATATCAAAATTAACAAATATTTAGGCAATATTTACCGCTGATGTGGTCGGCTGCGTGTTTTACTGATATCTAGAAAAATGTCCTATCGTTCAGTGGGTGTTAATGTGACGATTGTGGCCTGTATAATAGTGTGAAGTGTATCAGCTGATACTCAATATACACATTAGAGATACCTAATTGATTAACATGCACATATTAAACTGAATAACAGATTTGGTAAATTCAGTCAGAATTACAACGAATAGCCATTTATACAAACGATTGTTATATGTACAAAGGTGCCTAAGCCTATTTAAAAGGCAACAATGATATCACTAAATCTCCTGGTGAAATCAAATGTTTTAGTTCACTGGTATTGATATAGAATACAGTAGATATTGACTCACTTTCCCCTGATGTAGATTGGCATACATAAGATGGTTTTTGTAGTGTAACCGGTTTGAAGATCCACCTCTCTGCAAAACAAAGTATTTATATTTATAAAAATATATTATACACTTTAGCACGAAAAAAGGTGTTTAAAGAAATTCTTTATAAATTTAATAATATTTTTAATGTCCGACATTTTTGAGTTTATAAAAAGGGATTTATATATGTATTTATTATTGACGACTTTTTGGAAAGTGTATACATCGAAGTTACAGATTGGTCTTCAAAAACGACACAAAGTATGAGAATAAGTCAGTCCTATTAGTAGAGTGTGAAAATGTACCTGTTAAACCTCGAGTCCTTGTAAGCATCAGGGATGTTTAAAATTTGACCGGTAGAGGCCACGTGACCCGCAACGCCTTTGTCCATTGGGAACCTGCCAATTACGTTTATCAACATAAGCATTTGCCATAACATCCATGAGAAATACATTATTTCAAACCACATCTACGTATTTTATTTCTGAAAAATATTTCTGATTTATCTCTGATATAGTCAAATTAGAATTATTTGTCAATCAAAAGTTTGTTGCGGATAAATAGATAAACTAATTAAACATCCAAATCAATAGTATAATATAAATTATTCTTTCACTGGAAAAGATAATGATCAAAGTTAAAGGTCCATTATTTTATTTAGCTAGCTAACTATCATCTGAGACTTATATTTATATGTTAGTCCCAGCTATCATGTAAACCATTCTGCAAAAGCTTGACAACACCATAAGTCTCGAAAAGCAAATGGCGTGCAGCCGTCAAATAAACGTGGCTCTAATTACCGATATACGTCAATACACAACTGTGAATAAATATAGGTTTAAAAGTATCACAGGTAAATGAAATAGCATGCCACAGACACTACAGAAACTAGACGGGAAGAAACAAAAGCCTTCATATTGTCAGTTTGGAGTTAATTAAAAACCGAGAGGGATAAAACGCAGTCCTTGACTGAAATACAAGTACTAATTGTTCAGCTTTAACATTTAGCGGCAATTAAGGCGGGATAATGGACTAAATATTAGATCTAGTTTTACAAATGTGACGGAAGCTAAATAATAATGGCCTTTCACTACAAGCCTTACCCCTTATGGTGTTAATGAGTATTCTGACAAATCAGTGAGAGACAAAAGAGAGCGACCACCGGGTCGAGCACAGGGGTGCAGAAACGCTACTCAGAGATGGTTGGTAGTAAATGTGTGTTATATTCGAATAATTGGTTAGAAATGTTCGCCTCTCATTAACAATGGAAAAGAAATACACGTGTCCAGTTTAAGAAAAACCCCATGTCGGAACTGTCAGAAGCAGATAACGCAGACGAGTTATAGCTCAGATACGGTGTGTTAGAAAGTAACCGTAGAAGGCCGTAGAATCCAACCCAATCCCATGTCTTTGCTCATTAAGGAAAGTGGATTCCAGATTACAAATGATGTGCCAAAAATATTACTGAAACATCTTTATCTAACCCCTAGCGTAATGAATTCAGAGTGGGAGAGGTAAAAGACGACAGAAGTCCATTCCTCCAGGTTCTAGTGAAACACGTCCACAGAAAACTTGATAGTTGTATTTAGAGAAACCCAACTCACTCAGAACCACAGATTCATTTTCAATAATGTCCTCCCACGAACACTGGAATTATCCCCTCCTGCACAACCTCTTCGAGAAACAGACTGTAATAGAACTATTAGAGGTTCTTCAGATTGTGTCTCAGATGGAACTCTCTGTGGTTTTATGTGGAACCCCTTTTAAATCAACTATAGCTTGTATATCTCCCTTTTTCACAATATCAACGAACCGTTTTTGTCACAATGATTCCATATAAACCATCGCATTTTCAAACTACCCTTTTGAAGGAGATTTTTTGAGAGCTGACGCAATTTGTTGTTACGATTTACAAAATGAAATCATCCGCTTGAAAACTGTTTTCTCAAGCATGAACAGTTATCTTATAATCCACTAAAGAGAGCAGACCAAGCAATCGACAGGCCCATGGACCATCCACAGTTACCCTCGTGCAAAGCACAGGACAGAAAGGGCCCGGGGTTTAAATAAGTATTTACTAGCCGTGAGAGAGTTTAACTACTGAAAACCAACTGTCTTATCTAAAGGAATGTGCGTTCAAATGTATCTTTAGAAACATTAAAGTACAATATAAAAACCATGACCAAAATGAGTCATCTACCAGGTTGGATGTAACTGTTGTGATTATAAGCCTGTATCAGTGAAACGAGAAGCCCTGTGTGATCCAGGATAAAGGAACATACAACGTCAGTCCTAAACTCACATGGACATTCAGCAATATCTGACCGTATCAAAACACACATACAGACCATCACATGAGAAAATGTAAATCCCCAAGATAACAACAAACAGAACCGGGAAGAATGGAAACCACAGGAAACAACTCAAACAAAACGCTTTAGCCAAAACTGACTTGAGATCAAGGATTATCAATTCCAAATGTCTATGGCATTCTTAGCAACCGTGAATCCTTGGTAGCTTGCATGGAACACTTTCAATCCTAGAAACCGCAGCTGAATTAACTGTATAGGTATGGAGTCCAAATCAACGCAGTGTTGTGGTGGAAATATCTGTAATTCGAACTCTTGACTCCTTGGTGTTTCCTCAGATGAAAACTTATTCCTTTTTCAATATTAAAATAGCATTAGTTTGAAAACGTTGTGAGTATCAACACCTAAATTCCGTGTAAATCAACAAAAAGGGTTTTTAATTCCTCAGTAGGTCACAGATTCGTTTTTAATATAAAGCACACATAGTTAGATCAAAATTAGACACAGAAAGCTTACATTGATAGCCAAAAAGAATCACACAATCACGTGGAAAACTAAAACGTGTGCCTGAAAAGTGAATGGTTACAAGACTAAACATCTAGGTCAGTGCACAAGTAGGACAGTGCGCTTAAAATGATGACGCCGTCAAACCTGATCTCTTTTTGCAGGATGGGATTTTTTTCGGCCTCTTCTGATGTTCCCGTGTCAAATATCCGGGCATATAATTCACGTGACCTCGTATCGACCAGGAACAAAGATGCCCTATCCGCGTTCACAAGCTTTTTAGCATGGTTCTGTTAAAAGTATAGGAGTAGGTAACAAAAATGAAATTAAGCAAATAGCACAAAATGTTCGACTTTACCAGTTGAATGAGTTCCTCGGCTTATTCAACAAATAGACCTATATGAGCCTACGATACACTGTAAATCTTTATGACTTACCAACTTTTACCAAAGCCTTTGTGTAGCAATGTTTGATGCCTTTCATTTTAAATAATCATATTTTCTATCCCAAAATACAACAGTCATAAGGACTTTAAAAGCCCGGTAGAAAGTAATAAATTTGCTAACGATTTTAAATGTTGAATATTAAGATTCAGCATCGTATGATATTTTAAAATGGCGGGTTTCAAACTTTGCTCTACATAGGCAGGCTATAAAACCAAGGGAAGTAACTCGCACCTGATCTCAGTGTTACTTTTATCCCTGCGTCCGTTGATACCCACATCAAATATTCGTGCATAGAGTTCGTTTGTTTGTGAGTCCAGTAGAAATAAGGAAGCCCGATCTGCATTCACCAACCTTTGAGCAAAATTCTGCCAGGTGCATTTGATGATAAAATAAACAGTTTTATATGAATATAGCGTTAAATTGTTAACATAGTTTTATGGATTTACATCGTAGGCAGTAAAATATATTAAATTTAAAAAATCCATAACATTTTTAAAAACATTAACATGCACTGTGGTTGTAGACTGGTTTCAGAAGCTGTTATTCTATTAACACGACAGATTTGTTTTCTTGTCTTTTTTTTGTTAAAAGAGATTTTCGCCCATTTGCCCAAGAAATACAGGGAATACAAACTATTCAAATGAATAACATACTTTTGAGCATAAGATCAATATGTTATTAAGTACGTAATTTTCTATTATATATATATATAGGATGCATTTTTAAAACCTACCATTATTTTCATAATTAACGTATCCATACTGATAATATCTTGGAATATAGATCTGAAAAAGAAACAAGAAACTGTACATTGATACATTTAAATCCACATTAAGTTGATTTACAAATCTCTAGTATACCCAAGTCGTGGTTTATATCGTTGAATAGTTTTTAAAGTTTGTTCAAATAGATTCACATTGATCTCATTTTTTAATTCTTACGAATGGAGAGAAGACCCCACTTTGAAAATGTTGTTAAAAACGTAAAAGTTGTAGTAATGTCTTACTTTGTGACGGTGAGTAGGAAATCGTTGAGTTTCCGCTGTCTTGTCATTGCATGATACATCTGAATGAAACAAAGAACGACAAAATAAAATAGAGCGGGTTTGAGTGATGTTTAGAAATTTGGATTAATATTCAGTCAAATGCTATCTTTCGCGTGGACAACAATTCCTTTACACATGCCATGGCCTAAACGATTCAATCTGATTGAAATGGAGGGAGTTTTCGGTTGCCTTGTGCTCCGAGACTTTAGTGCCAACATGAAGCCGCTCTGTTGTCACGTCTCTGTTTATGCGTCTTGTTATTGTCCTGTCTTATCTTCGTTTGTTGCCTCTGACGATGAGGAGGTTTTCCTTCAGCCATCGGGGTGCATCATAGGCCGTCGAGGATGAAATCACATTTTGTACGGTGTAAACCCCCTTCAGCTTACATTTTCCACACGAAAGATATCATTGTTTAAATGTAACACAAATGACTATACATTTGATGAGAAGCTTGACACATGTGAAACACCCGGCTTCCACAGCCAGGATGTCGAACATAAAATGTAAGCTTTGATAAGAACTCTACATAACTGTTTCATATTGTACGGAAGACGCAAAAATAATGTGATTATTTTACCGTTGAATAGAACTATTTAGGCTCATGTTTCATTAACACATTCAAATTCAAATTCAAATTTTGATACAGTTTAAAGAACACAAATTTTGAAATTAAATAGTTTCCAGCCAGAAAAATAATGAAATGTATTTAATTGTATACTTTCTTTTCACTTCTATGCCATCTTTGGGTTGCTGAACTTCAGCTGAACCACAGCTTTATATAACCTTTCATCTGGTAATTAATATCAATTCCTTTAAGTTTAGCAACAGATAAACAACACATCTTACAATGGTTTATAGTTAGTCCAACAAACAGAGGGATCAAAAATAACAGCCATGCAGAGCGACGAAAAAGAGATCATACGGAACGAAAGCTTTAAACTAAAGTAGTCTGAGTAAATGTAAATTTACGTTTTGGAATTGGCCTCTCTCGTGCATATAATTTATGGACTTTTTACGCCACATTGCTTGTTCTGTAAAATTGACCATTATTCACTATAATATTCAGCCAAATTGCCACAAAATATAATACGCCAATTAGTACAACGTCAAACACATATTTGGAAGGTTCAACATGATCAATTTGTTAAATAATAGTTATGTTTAGCAACGTGCCGTGAATAGTTCATCATAGAAATGAAATACTTGAGTGGCTTCTCCGAGATGATGACGAACCTAGTACACTAGAAAATGACTGGTTTTACAGTTACTAATCAGACTTACTCTATTTTAAACCTTTAATCCATTTTAAAAACGAACAAAAGTGAGTTTTAAATAATGGACAAGTTTCGCACTGGGCAGGTATCTCATCACACAAACAATATGTTCAATTGTGTGTACTTTTATTATTACCAATACTATGACGGCAAACTTATTTTACTATCCCACTTGTCACCTTTAAAGCTCATTTTTGTAATTTTTGTCCATTAATCTTAGTTTCAACAATTTAAAGACAGGCCCGTTGTTCAAAACCAAGGCACGTCGCTAATAGCATATTAAATCGCCAATATCAGATCAAATTATTAATCTAGGATTACAGGTAGACTTTCAACATGATATAATCCAACAACTGGCCGCATGTGCCCGTTGCTCAATGTCCTCTTTAATTTAACCCGCTATTAGATGAATCCACACCATGTTGAATGTCTCTAATCCCTAATCCGCTATTAGCCATTTAATCTGGTGTTTGAGACTATTGGTCATGTGACCTATAAGTGCGATAAGTCAAATTAGTGCGATAGTTATATAAAGCGGATAGAAAGCGGGTAGTGTAGAAGGGATGTTACCAAGTGATATACGAACACAACCTCAGTCAACTCTCATGGTACAGTACAAAAATACCCATACGACCAATTGTTGTTAAAATTTTGAGTACATTTAAAATTATTTCTTGCGTCAAATGAGCGATCGTATTATATGACAGCTTCACATTTGACGTATATTTGTTAGACACATTCTCATTGGTTGAGGCACTACCTCATTGGGTCAAAACTCTGGCTGCTTTACACTTGTCTATGGGAGTTCACTGAGACTGATTACAAAGAGAATCACGACAAAAAAATTAGCACCAGATTGAGTCGTTATTATGTGTTGTAGCTATACAGGTAACACAGACTAAAGTTCGAAGAGAAATTGTCCAGAGCTCTATGCTATGCTTCTGAAACTCGGTCAGAAATGCGTTGGGCCTGAAAACTTATACAAGTCCCGGGTCGCACCCTGGTGGAACCACGCACATTATCCTCGATATTTATCAAACATATAGACAGAGATAAGAGAGGATGAGAAAACAGGTGTTTCGTGACGTCAAAGTTAATGCAGAACCCACCTTGACTGAATAGCACACCTGATCACGTGACGTACATGTAGGCAAGGGGAAAAAAGTTATTTTTAATGATGACGTCACTGAATTAATTAGGTTAAAACCAAGGTGTTATAAAAGACTTTTGACTGGTTTAAACGATGCCTATGCAATTGACAATAGAGGGATGGCGTCTTGTTCCTATTGAGATTACCAAGCAATAAGAAGTCAATGTTTACATCGTTTAATATTCTATGAATTAAGGTATTTTCAACGAACCTATCACTAGCAAAATGGACACAATTTAATTACTAGGATATAACAATTGCATACAAAGGCTTTTCTATTTTCAATAATAAGAAATAAATCTAAAGCTAATCCTAATTGATTCTAAGTTTATTCTACGTAATGCTCACCATGAGCGTATCATATTGTCTACGTAATACTACATTTTATACCAGTAATAAAACAAAGACTGCTATAAATGTCGCTATCTGCAGCTAATAAAGTTCAGTCGGGGATGTGCGTATTGAACAATAACATTGAGTGAAATCAGCTGGAATGCTCGCAAATCAATGGTCTCAGATTATGTGTTCATTATGAGATAAAGACAAAACCGATTCCAGCCTGGTATAAGCAGCTACAAATTCAGACACCCAAAATACGATCATTCTTTGGTAAAAAAAATTGATACAACACATAAATGAATGTATGTACCTCGGCATAATGAGCTGCCACACTGCCCCAGAGCGAAAGCCTAGCTACGATCTACAAACAAGAAACAGTTTAATTGTGATTTAATGATCAATTGACTGGTGTTTAAGGCCGTATCCATGTCTATTTTACTTCCATGACGACGGTGTATCAGACAATGGAACCAACTGCCACATTAACACAGCCATAAACATTGTGTGTAGTGTTTTGTTCTGTTAACACAGCCATCAACATTGTGTCTAGTGTTCTGTTCTGTTTGGCACAGCCATAAACATTGTGTCTAGTGTTCTTTTCTGTTTGACACAGCCATAAACATTGTGTCTAGTGTTCTGTTCGACACAGTCATAAACATTGTGTGTAGTGTTCTTTTCTGTTTGACACAGCCATAAACATTGTGTGTAGTGCTCTGTTCTGTTGGACACAGACATAAACATCGTGTGTAGTGTTCTGTTCTGTTTGACATAGCCATGAACATTGTGTGTAGTGTTCTGTTCTGTTTGACACAGCCATGAACATTGTGTGTAGTGTTCTGTTCTGTTTGACACAGCCATAAACATTGTGTGTAGTGAGTGCTCTGTTCTGTTTGACACAGCCATGAACATTGTGTGTAGTGTTCTGTTTGGAATTTCTATATATGCCTGAAAGGTACCGTCCTCAGCCTGATGGGGGGCTTATGTAACATTAATATTGACTAGTTATCGGTTTCATGTCATGAGCTTTATCATATGTTTGGTCTTCACATTCCTAGCACAATTTGTTGCACAGCCATACACAAATCACTCAAAATGATCTTAATTTGCGCCTGATATATTCAACGAGACATTCAAACCATTCTGTGTTCCAGGTTTCATTTCGACGAATGGCATTGTTTGTACCAAGTCTACATTTAGGACCTTGAAGAATGTGCTCCAAAAAGGGTTGACTTCGAACAAGGTCTGATTGAGGCAGTGACCCGCACTGCAGGTTGAACAGCATGTGTTTCATTTATTCAAGCCCAAAAATCGGTTTGGTTTCATAGTTTTAATTCATTTTTTAACATATTTCTGTAGTTGTCTGCACGATGTTGAATATTATTAGAGTTGTATCTTCTTTAAGTTAAACTGAAAACACGTTAAATACTAATTTTAAATTTTTGGCTCTAGAGATCATTGAATGAACAAAATAACGAACATCTGAATCAAAGGAAGGTAACTGGTGTTTGAATATCAAGTTTTAAACTTCACACTTACAAGGGGACACTTTAGCAATTGACACCTGCAAAACGTTTGTCTTTGTCGCCATCTTAGACTGGCATTATAAGACTGGTGTAAATAACGCTCTAAATAAGTTCTGCACACAAAATGTTAGTGCTCGTGTTTAGTATAAAGCAGCTGGTTGTTAGAATATAGGTTAAGTCTAAAAGCTCAGGTTTAGTCGTTGTTGGAATACATATTGCTGGCAATACCTCACAATATTGCACAATTATGTCCGTCCACATTAAATGCCACGACACCACCTGGAAAAATGAACTAAAATCTATAACTGTATATATCCATTCATAATTCCCCCTGGAGGTAAAAATGTTTTACATTATTTACAGTTGTCAGTGTTATATTGGTTGTGGAGAACTCCTCTAAACTTGTACTAATATTGTCATCTATCTTTACCACAATTTAACAGATACACTGCGTTTACACAGATTATATTTCTATTTGAGTCACACAAACAATTTAGGTTTATATCATTGTTTTAACAATTTAGAAATATGAGTACAGAGCTTTTGGTTTACTGAATATTGAATAGTAATCAATGTTATTGTAACATGGTAAAAACGGACCACCTTACCTCTTCGTCATCTGCTGTGAAGTACGGACACCCAACAAGTCTGTAAAGTTCCACAACTCCTGTAACATGTGGGTAAAGAAGGGTAAGAAAGGAATATTTTGCCTAACGTACAAAAACATAAACGTTCCAAAACATCAGTGTAGATAAGAAGCCAGGACCGGTTGAACAAAAATTTCTGTATGGTTGAACGTAAACCGATTCTCAGACTTGCAGGTTAATAAAAGTGAATTGATTACTATCTCCGTGTGACTAAAACATCAGTTCATAGATAAGCCTATACCACCTGGAATAATACAGACAAATTCTAAATATTTTTGTTTTCACTTCCTATTAAACAAACTTCAGAAGTCCACTGAAAGCATTGTTAGAATTTTAAATCAAGTTTGATTTGCTACCGGGGATTATGGATTAGGGACGGATATAATTGGGTCGGAACACATACCATGGGCAAGCACGCAGTAAAATATTTTGACTGAATTTTCGACTTGTATTTATTATGATTTTTGAAAAAAAAAGTCATATTTTAAAACCTCCGTATAGCCTATAATGAGATTAACGAAAAGTTCGCAACACTTACTACCATAAAAACATAGGCCTACATAATCATACCCGTCTTCTGTTATTACTCAGATATACAATATGTTTGTCATCGGTGTGGTAAACTGGTTCAAAAACGGCCGGTTCCAAATTCATAAATTATATGTGCTTCAAACAGAAAACGAGTAAGACTCGTGAAGAAAGGACTGCTGCATGATGGAGGCATGGTGCGCATAGAGGATTGTTGACTGCTGCATGATGGAGGCATGGTGCGCATAGAGGATTGTTGACTGCTGCATGATGGAGGCATGGTGCGCATATAGGATTGTTTTCTTACCTAAAATCTCTCCAGTAGCGTATAATATAGGCTGTGCTATAGCTGTCTGGGCTTTCTCCCCTCCGATCACCAATCTGTCTGGGAATCTCTCATCGAGCTGCACAAAACAACCACCGTTTTATTCTTCATATTTTCAACCCGTATATGCATTGGTTAATTGATTGGTGTTAATCGATGTTACGGTGGTTAACTCAAGCAATATGCCTATAAATCCACATTTAAACAACAATAACACATAAAGTGTTCTGGCAGAAAACTTTTCCTCCAGTGTTAAGTGAAGAAATATGGAATATACTTATTAAAACATAGCCAGGGAATCTAGCGTTCGTCTAAGTATAAATTTGTGAGTAGAAAAATGTCTTTAAATTGGAGGTGACTTTTATACTATTGTTAGGATATTACTGTAGAGCTAAAACACCACACAGACAGACGCTACCCTCACTAATCAGCGGCTCTATACACATTTTATTTTAATAGCCTCTGATAAAATAGTGTCCGATTTTCGATGATTGCCCGAACAGTTTTCTCTAAACATCCAATTAAAATCCTCTATTTGCCGCTTCTAGTCTAAATCTTAAAGGACAAGACCACCCAAAACCATCTTTTCTACATAAGTAAAACATTTTCTGTTAAATGCAAAACAAAAATTCTGATGTTTCTAACCCGATCATAACTCAAGTTATCATCCATTTAAGACGAACACTGAAACCACTTGCATCATCGAATCCTGTGTACAGCAGACTTCACTGATCTATCATTGGATAGTTCAAAATTGGCTGAC
>JAVFBX010199630.1:0-12717 GCA_034783855.1 Mopalia kennerleyi | reverse complement strand
AGCCCCCCCCCCCCCCCCCCTCCTCCCCCCGCCCCTAAACATTACCATTATCGAAATGGGTTTCGGATTAAGTTTCCTATCATATCAGCTTAAATAAAAATAGTCGGTTCAAAAAAAAAAACTTATGTGAAAATCTTTCGTTTTGTCTTTTTGTCAGCGGCTGGCAAACAATAAAATTTATAGATATACGAATTGATATTACTTAGCTGTATGTTGTTGTATCTTTATTTTTAATTTTTTTTAATTAGTTTTTTTATTAGTTTTACATCATACGGGAACGGCTACATTTATGTTCAATTCAGAAAGTAATATACAATTTCTCTTTGCACGTTACAGATATATACGCAATTCTTCTCGCGTTAAATAAACACATTTTTAGTTTTACGGGTTTAAAGCGTTTTGAGTTTGTTGATATAGGGAACTGGATAATAACTTTGATTCTTTAATTCTTTGAAATTTGCTCTCATACATGATTGACGAAAAGAGAATAGTTTTGACCTGGGATATATGCTTGGTTTAATATATCATCATTGTCAGTTAAACCGGTCGTATAACTTGAAGTATTAAGCATAAAGATTTAAGACTAAAAACTGATTAAAGCTAGATTGGTTTTATTTTTATTGCCTTTTCGAGACAAACAGTGACATAAATATAGAAATATTTGTTTATCTTGATTTGAATCGCACTCCCTTTTATACTTGTATATCAGGAAGCAGAATGTATAATTACAAACGAATTAACAAATCCTGTTTTGATGCAACATTAATAATTGGATTTGTTCTCCTTAACCTAGGAAGAAAGAATAGTTTAATGGTTCTGTTTAACAGAAAAGAAGAACATCTCTGAGCTCCTAAACATGAATGGATATTGGTACTATCATTGAAACCGGTCATTAGAATCGGTCCTGCGCCATTTATTGTTTCCTCCGTTCTCCTTTATATTCATCAAGAGAAAACCAAACGGCTTTTTTGTTTCTGGAAAAGAGGCGAATCAAGTTTTTTCTGTACCTAGCTTTGGCAGATATATCAATCTACATTGTCTACGGTCTGGGGTTTTCTTGCGAAATGCAATTTTAGAAGCTATATTACATCAATCGCTCCACCGACCTGACTTCCACTGAACGATAATACAGTAATGGTATGTTATTTACGCTACACAATTAAAGGGTACAGTGGTCTAGAAACGGTGGAGAAAACTCCCCACGGCTGTGTATCTGCAGCCGCAGCTGGCTGCAAATGTCCATTCACTCACCCCAAATAATATCCCTGGAGAACGCTAATGTGATTTGAAGGAACTGTGGAAAGCTTGTACGGTCAGCAGAAGTTAAGTAGGCCTTAGTTCACTCTTTAGTCCAAACATGGGACTAAATGTCCAGTAATATGCCAAGACTTTAACAATGAGGTTAGTGTGCTCGCATTCAACATCTAAGGAACTCTCGGGCTAAAAGGAAACAAGCCAACCGAGCGATAAGTGTAAAGATTGGATATAAAGCATTTTGGATAGGTTGACTGCATCAACACAGCAAATCGCTTTGTACCTGACGTTATTTTCTAGATGATTTGGTCAAGATGCGTGCCTGAGAAGGGAGTTGGGAAAGGCGTATGAAAAATATTCTACGTCAACCACACACACAGAGAAAAAAAACAACAAACCAAACACAGAAAATAACAACAATGAAAAACGAAACAGCTAGAACTTGAACATTCTGCAACTTGTCTCAGTTTTGATGAATACTGCATTTACAACTTCACTTAAAATAGAAGTGTTAGAACAAATTTGAGTACACAGTTCAAAATGGCGCTTACATGTATGGTTAATGTTTATTACTCTGGTATTCAACTATCGCTAAATAGCTTAATTCATTGATGACTGGTCGTTGTATTACACACAGCCAAACCACCAGCGTCTGAAAGTGGGATGTCTCGGAAGTACTGATCAGAGAAACTCAGAATAGAATATACTTTTTAAAATCTGTTCCATAACGATATACACCAGCTCATTTAGGAGATATTTTAGCAGACAATTTCGAAATTTTCAAATTAATATATTACAAAAGTAACATAAAAAGGTATGCAAGAAAGCATTAAAAGATATACAAAATGTATACAAACAATATATATAGTTTAAGTATCCCGCATAAGCACGTTGAACTTTTACATAAATACGCATTACATAATACGCATTTTCAATAAGTGTACTTGGTATATGTGCATTACAAAATATGTTTTTGTAATACAATAGTTTTTGTGTAGAAATGAGCTTTGAAAAGAAAGGAGAAAAAAAAAACGATTGAATGCTTAAACAAATTTATGTCTGCATGACTTCCTGAATGAATGAATGAATTAATGAAATTTTAACTACGCAGGGCTACATGTACTATGAGATGTCTGATTTTTGTATTTTTAAAAAATTGTATTACAACATTACGTTACAGAAATTGCCCGTAACTTGAGCATTGCCAGATGAGCTAAACGACGAAAACCCCGGCTTTCAGTCTCCAAAATGGGTTTTCATTTTTAACTAGCGGGTTATTTGTTAGCTTTAAAAAGGCAGTCCAGCAATAAAACAATAACTCATATTTTGACTGAAGCGCGATGTCATGGCGACATTATATGTTTGGTCACATACTGATAGGGATGTGCCAAACTGTCGATCAGTGAAACCCCTATAGGCCATTGTCCATCGTTATGTAGACCTATACCAAGACCACCCAATGTAAACAAGTGTATATTTGTTGGCACTTGGTTTTCCAGAAGTTCAGAAATCCTGCCTATTAATTTATAAAGTAACCCGCATCAGGAAGAGATTTTTATTAAAATAATACAATGGAGGGGTTTCCATCAGGGGTACAGGCAATCGCAATCCACATGTGAATATCATTAACAAAGCTCTTACGTTTTTTGACTGATTGGTATTTAATATCAATCAGTTTGTTGAAAATGTGAGAGAAACCGCGTAAACCTAATACCAAAATCTACGCAGTCACTTTATTATAGAAGCTCCTGTTTAATTGATGGGTATCTGATCATTTTGTGACAGCTACAAATCCTACTGAAGATGCTATAATTTTATTTATTTGTTTGACAATTTTATATTTTCGCCTTAATAAACATAAGCGTATGCAATGACGTATTTCAGTATTTCTGGCTTTACCAATAAAAGGAATCCTATCTTAAGTTTAACTATGATACAGACCTTTGGCAGGATGTTTAACTTTTTTAGATACTTTCTAATCTCTGGCTACAATACATAATATCACGTTCTATTTGAACGGTAAAAAATCTTTCCTAAGTTGATGTGATACAAACAGATTTAGTCTACAGTTCACGATAATAAAGGGGACAATCTGGCCACAAAACCCTGAATAGCTTTCTCGTACATTTAGTTCATTAACACCCTTTGGAAGTCGTATTTAGATAAGCAGTTCCTCCGAATAGCCGTTTCATTGTTACCGTGATTAGAATAGCGTGTTTGAATCACGCCAGATGAAGCCCTTCCAGCATCGGTCTGCCTTATTTTAGTTGTCCGATAATGATGATTGAACGGAAATACAGGTGTATTTATATCGTTGTACACGGAAACTTGTATTCTGGGCAACCTTTCATTAGCTCTGATTACCGTAAACCGAAGTTTTCGAGCCGCAAGCCTGGACTATAACGTAAGTGCTCTGATCTTTGGCACGGAATAAACACAGAAGCCGTACGCAAATGTTGGGTTAAAGCGGGGTGGATTGGGTTTGTAGGGAAAGTTTTATTATTACTCTTTTTTGTTTGACAATTCGCTGTTTTTGTGCTGCGTAAAATAAATGCAATACAGTAGCCCAGTCAATTGACTGAATTGTGTATTAACATGCCTGATTGTTTCTGAGTATCTCACAGTCAGCATCGATCAGTCCTCTGAGAGTGCTGTTCTATTGATGAAATATCGATCAGGTATCATACTCACATCCTCCCAACACTCCTTTGGACCAAGAGCAATTTTAATAGCTCTTTCTAAGACTTTCTCAGAAGACCAATTTTCTTCGGCGAAACTAGCATCAGTCTGAAATTAAATATATCCCGGCATGCAATGGTATCAAACAACTGGGTTGTGGCGTATTGTTAGACGATGGCTTGATGTCATGTTTAACAAGCTTTTTGAACACGCATTTCAGAACCAGATTTCCGAATTACTCAACAAACATAATTGCAAAGCAATTTCTCGATCAAATAGACACTACACTTTTTGCCCCTGTGTCAGTGCTTCGCGTAGAGAAATATTGCTAGATTGGTCTTACTTAGCTGAGAACTGGAGTCTTTCTATTCTGATATCTTAGTCAGCATAGTGTTTGCCCTTTAAGTCAACGGTTCTAAGCTCGATTCACGGTGGAGTCATGCACATTTGTCTTTCTCTCCATTTGTAAATGTATATTTGATAGACATTTGCCTTAAATTTTGTGCGTTAAGACGCCTCCTCCTTTACTTTACATATTCAGTGCACGCATCAAACCTACGAGGCTGTTACAGAGATACACCCCTCTTTCAGATTTGTTCTTAGCACGCCTATATTCCAAGTAAAAGTCTTTCCTTGTAACTATGTTTATATGTAAAATTCGATTTTTAGTACCAGTTTACTAGTTATACCCTTTTATGAACGTGTTCTGCCTGAGCTATTTTGTAAAGCATTGAACTACTGAGTGTCTATCAGTATATTTCATTGGTTCGACGATTTAAGCATACCACAGAAATTGTGTGAAACTGCGCGGATCCCGAGAAGATTTTGACTAGATCTCGGCTGGATTATCCACCAAAACCGGCAATGCAAAGTCGTCACGGATATAAAATACCTTTGAGTGTAACTTCAAACACAAATCAAACTAAACGTTTGAACCCACGGAAGCACTCCGCCACATTAGTAAATTTAACAACAGAGCAAACTTGATTGGCCGAAAGCTTGCTACCAGAATGTCCAGCTATAATCCGTATCATCATTACTCTATAGTGACAGATTAGAATCCCACTATTGGTCTGGCTGGTCTATTTCCGTAGATGGGAAACTGCCAAAGACAGACTTTCTTTTCTTTAGGGGAATTGTATCGTTGGCATCAGGAATGAAATCGGCTATTTCTGTATCCATCGATAGGATTAGATTTGATCCTCTAACATGATTATTGGATGATATATAACCCTTTAAAGGTTTTCGTTTATATTATAAACATTCTAGATGTTTTTCTGATGGTCAGTTTTTGTGAAGTTTCGTTGCCAATAAACCGCACACGTGGCCACATGGTGATTCAATGTTGAAACATGACAATTAATATGCATGTGTGTTTCTTTGATTTGGAATTAACGTCATACTCAAGGGGATTTCACATTTTTCTTAATATAAACAAAAGTATTGAATCACCATTGAGTGTCTTATATTGGAGTTGTAAGTTTAGATAACCTTGACATCAACCTAGAAATTTTAATATTATACATTATATAATATTATACTAAGATCTTTGTAGATTTTGTTGCTGTTCAATTGTGTGTAATGAATTTGATAAGTTTTTAGAACACAACTAGACCTTTCTATTTTTGCTTAAGCACTTACCAATAACAATCAACACGTGACAATATTTGTACAGAGAGGGGTAAGCATGACGGCATCTGAAATAGGATCGATTCTACTTTTTCAAGCCCTCTGGTTAACTCCAGTGCTAAGCTTAGCTTAGCACTGGAGGAAACTTAACTTTCCAACAGTATGGAAACGCTTCACATCTTGGTTCTGCTAATGTAAATTATTGTTGGAATACACCGCCTCATATAAATGAAATACTCGTTAGCATGACTTATTCAATCAACTTCCTACGGCGATATATTGACTCTAAGATATACCCGCGTCATCTTGTTTTGAACTTCTTTTTTTTTGCTGATCTGTGGGGCATGTGGCCCAAAATATTAGCGGAAATTAATGAGAGAGTTGCGCAATATTGTCCTATAACTCCATACCGTAACAAGGAGGTCATTCTTGGGATTTAGGAAGTCAAACTCCCTTATTGTTTTACGTTCATGTGACTTTTAAAACACATTGGACACTAAACCAAGTGGAAAAATTGTGCTACAGTACCATAACGTAACGAGGAAGTCCCTTGTGTATGTGTTAAGTTGAGATTGCAATTAAAACACAGAAATAACTTGATTGCAAAACCCCGCTTCAGGGTCAAACGAGTTTTGGAATATATTGAGTTCTACGCCAAGTTGAAAAATACAGTTTTAGGGAAAAACAAAGCACCTCTTTGGACGTCACTTGCCAACAAAACTATCCGCTTTTCCGATTTTCTGTCAAAAACTGGAAATGCATTTTTTCAATGTTAGTGAAATTCACTTGAGTACGATGTTAAACGAGCATGAAACAGCTGAGTTCAGGTGATATAATACCTGTGCTGTCAAGGTTCGCGACTTGTATAAAAAACATCCTTACCTACAGAACAAGGAAAAGCTTGTCCACCTCCAACTTTGGTTACTTGCAACGCATGTCCGTGTTCTCAAGAGCAGACAATCGCCATCTATCAGGATTTGATGAGATCGACGTGAACGGAAACAAGATTACATCACTGTCGTTGTTGTCTATTGGGAAGGTCGTTCCTAATATATCAATTTGTATTATTTTGACTTGAACTTAACTTTAACACTGAAGTGTTAACACCAGCATTTCTTTAAATAGCGATTGTCCAGTTGACCTTTGTTCACTGTATATCAACTAGGAAATGGTCCCCTACTACTGTAAGATCAATGCAGAAATTGACCTGTGCTCTTTTTAGATACACAAAATTGCTAAACTCATTGTAAGCAATCGTTTCAAAAGGTGTTTATGCTTTAATGCCGTTCATCCTGCGGGGATTTTCAATTTCTCGACGGCCCTGGTGTTCTCGGTGTTTAGGGGCAACAAGGAGCCGACCTGTCTATGATGTCCTGTTTTGTCCCCCATTAAAACACCCCTCAATCCACATAGACTACGGGCAATTCCGAAGGACTCGGAAACAGCATATAACACTGGATATGTAGAGTCTATGCAGCTGTCCTGATTTAATGTATGCAATAAAAAAAATGATCAGCCTGACATAATGATATCCAACGGAGACAATCTGGAAAGAAAATAGGTTTGTCCTTGTAGCACTTAAACAACGCTCTAAATATATTTCGCATCGTTCATAGGGTCTTTCGAGTACGTAGTCTTTTACTGATTTAACCACCAATGAAGAGTAGTAAAAGCTTTTAAAGAACGATAAACCAATTCATCTTAAGAATTTCTGTGTCTTTGAGGAAAGGGAACGTTTATAGTATAGGTCTCACGGCCGTGATGAGTGGTTAGCATTTCGACCAACTCATGAAACTTCGATGCACTACTCACGTGTTCGAGTTTGTCTGTAGATCATCAAATTGAGTGAGTCACACGATTTGATTTCTTCCGAGTTTTCACCGTATTTTAAGCAAGCCGTCATATAAGTGAAATACCCATGACAGGGACGTTAAATCGCAATCAAAAAACCAAACAAGCAATTAGTTTTTGACATTGCACGTTCTTTTAAAGTTCAAACAGATTCCAGGTCAGAACATTTTCAAACTGAGACACGTCAAAGAATCGAACCCACGATCCTCGGAATGAGGCACCAAAATACCACCAGTAAATATCGATTACTTTGATAATTCAGTAGAATTCCGGCTGGCCACGTGGTCTTTATGGTCGATATTTACTGCTGGCGATTTGGTACATCACTCTGAGCGTCGTGGGTACGAATCTTGGACGGATCGCAGTCAGCAGATTTTAATATCTAGAATCTGTTCAAAACTTCATAATATCGAAAATGCTGCAAAGTCATCTCAACTGAACGTCCGGGTTTATGCAACTAATCTTGACCATTGCTATTTCAGGTAATTATGGCGCCAGTGGCATAGAAGTGTTTAAGAAGCTGGCCAAAGAAGAAGGATTGTGTATCGCTACCAGTGATCAGGTATCCAGCAATGCCGCGAACGAAACGTTTGACGGTGTGGTGAACAATTTGAAGTCAGTTCCGAATGCTCGGGTTGTAATATGTTTTTGCGAAGGAATGACTGTAAGGAAACTATTTCAAGCCACGAGACGGCAGCATGCTGTGGGTCATTTTCTTATAATCGGCAGGTACGTACAATAAACGAAATAAAGAATTTTCGACCCAGCAAAAGTTGGAGTTATCATAAAATTGCGTTTTGCATTGGAATTATCAAAGGTCCATGTTTGAAGCTATATATACTAGACTGCAATATGCAGTAAGTAATTTTGTCATCATCGGAAGGTAATTCAAATAAAAAAACATTCTACACCGAAAAACAACGAATAAAACGCCGTGTGTTGCAAGCCATTATTAAATTTTCTTATAGGTTTCTATTTTCCCCCTAAAATATAAGAAAAAGGTTTGATGGAAATTTCTTGACAATCGCAGCTTTTATTCTTTACTAAATATTGATAATGATTACTGGTTCCTTGAGCGTTTTCTTTGTATTATTACAGTACGCTAGCTATACCAGTTATAGACTATTGTATTGGCATACTGTTGAGCAGATTTGGCTTTTTAAAGATTTGAAGATGTTTACATTGGAGAAGATTATTAAGTAATTCTAACCCCAAGCAATTGCTACACTTAGTGATTTATAAATGACCGATATAGAGGGGCTAAACCCGAATCAATAAACCAATCTATCCTTAAGTTGTATGGGTGGTTTGTAGGTGTTTCCTGTGCTCTGCTTATAATGCACAACACAAAGACTGTCTGTTGTAGTGTGTAATACTAATGTAGTTGAGCTATTGAGGTGTCATTTGAAGGTATAAGAAACATGAATTAACTGATATAGCCGAGAAGTAAATTGTCGCAGAGGGGATATATTTTAGTTTCGTGGCCTCGCTCTCTAAATAATGTAAACGCAAAAACCAGCAAGAGCCTTTAGTTGGCTGGTCTTCTAACCGGTATTGATGTGTTTTCATTAACTATGAAACAATGACCGCTGCAACCACATTGAGAAACATCCACACTATGGCGTTCAACTTGGCAGATTTGGGATTATCGTTTTCTTTGGTCGACTGATGTTTTAGGCTGCACTCCGCTTTAGTGACCACAAACAGTAACAATACACTACATGTACTTTTCATGTAATTTCATGTACGGACTCAAAGAGATGTACGGTATGCCCAAATGTAAACTAACGTATTAACAAATCACCACACGAAGAGCTTACGCTAAACGTTTTGGCAGCGATGTCTTAACTTTCGATCGATGAAGGCGTGTGATGAAGTCAAGTGACTCCAAATACAATGTTTAATCGGGTTCGTTGATCTGTACTTAAATGTTGAATGTTAAATAAATCTTGAAGTTGACTTAGCTTATTAACAACTACTACCTTATATACTGTATAAATGAAGAGAGAAAAATGTACTTGCCTTTATCGGGACTCGAACCCAGGACCTTTGGGTTACAGGGTCAACACTTTAATGACTGAGCTACAGGGGATCACGTCAAAATGAGTCCCGAATTCTAGCCCAGTGAAGACGGCGATTTTCACTCTCCATAAAGCATGGACACACGGACACTAAATTAGCATATTTTTTATCTAGATATTACTCACAGTTGTATATAAAGATAAATTTGCCTCTGTGGCTCAGTGGGTAGAGTGATGGGCCTGTAACTCAAAGGTCATTTTGATATCGCAAACAAGTCATACTAACAACAATAATGTTTCGCTTTATTAGATATATTTATTTTCTTGGAACATTACTAAAACAAAGTGCTTCGAATGCAAATGTCGAATTATTGTTCGGTAAATGACACTATTAATTTTAACATGCTTAACATGATAGATTTATATTGATTGAATGTATTTCTTTACCATTTTATTTAGCAGACATGTGTGTTAATGAAAAGGGTCATTGTGCCGACAGCTCCTCTAGAAGTAGATCTCAAGGAATACGCCATACACACGCACAAAATACATGTCAATGTATTCGAATAGCATATTCTCTTAAACTGTCTATTTACTCAGCGTTTTGTTTTTGACAGCGATGGCTGGGCAGACAGACCCGATGTCGTCTCGGGGATTGAAGAGGAGGCAATAGGCGGAATTTCAATCAAGCTTCATTCGCCCGTTCTACAGAGCTTCGATAAACATTTTTTGTCGCTGCGTCCTCACAACAATGTACGAAACCCTTGGTTCAAGGAGTTCTGGCAGCAGAAATTCTCATGTTACCTGCCCGGGCCGGATGAAGATCGGATATACACGAAACCATGTACAGGTACTAAATAATAATTTCACTGTACAGAAAAAAGATATTGAGGCCTATCCGATAAACACGAAACCATGTACAGGTATAGCTACTGAGTTTAATGGCCCCACTTTGTGTATTTGCCCTACATCGGGATGGGAAGTAGGGCTAACATCTTTAGTTAAGCAGGCTTACCGGCTTAATAGAGGTTTAATATCCCAACCAAATAATATATGTACCCTTTTATAAGGTAAACATGGCCATTAATTTGGAAGTTTCAGAATCTTCTACACTAAAATTCCAAGTCTACAGTCAGGGTGGAAGAGACAAATTGGCGGGTTAGCAACAACTACTTGAACCGTATTTCCGCATTTTAACCAGGTTAATGGGCGAGTTCAAGTCTCGTTTGGCATATAAAATATGTCAGGAAGTTTAGTATGTCAAATAACAGTGCTAATAGAATCCATAATAGCCAGTAAGTGAACAAAATTGAAATTATACAGTTATGGGCACTAACTGTGTCTCTAAATAAGGCTACATTGTATGATAGACTGTTAAGAGATACAGAACGCTGCATCTAGTACAGATACAGAACATACCTATACTATACAAAACCCCAATATATTATTAGATCTTCCTGAAATACACTAAACGATGTAAAGGTACAAACTGATACTTACACTGTACATAAAGACAGCATTGTATAAGGTCTATCTGACCATTCTAAACGTTATTTGCGGACCTTCCTCGAGAAAACTGTTGAAAACTATCAAATACGTAAATATTTCAAATAGTTGAAATATTATTTTATAATAACCGATATAGCTCAAACGCGCGTGTTGTTGTTTATAATTGTGAAGTCCATCCACGCTGTGATGCCACGCTGTGATGCGACAAGTATCACTGCGCGCTGAAAGCTGGTTTCCGAAATATCGGAAACCAGACAAGATGGCTCGTTGATACCTTAGAATTGGAATCTCCGAAGGTAGGGCCCCGAATAAAGTTTAGAATGCTATCCGACTAGCCGTTTTCTTTGAAGGTTGACTCGTACATTTCCAAATATAAAACGGTAGCAGTTGTTTAAATTTCGATACCAAAACGAAAAGGCATTTTAAATTAAATAAGTGGTTGTTGACAGCTGAACATACAGAAATTGAAATCGAACTCTCAACTCCTCGTATGCTTATATTTCTATGTATTATTTCTGTCCGAAAAGTATTAACTGGTGAATAAAGCGACAGCCTCCAATAGAAAATAGAATCAGCTGCAGTATTAATGTATTTTGTTGACAGATACCTGGATCTACACATTATTGCCTTAGTGGATATTACTTTGGCTTTCATCAAGCAGGCATTTTCGTAAAGTTCTACTTCTTCTCGTCTAAAAAACAGACAAATTATAAAAATACATTTTTGCCATTCTAACTGAGTTTTCGGCTATCTGCAAAAAAAAAGCAAGTGCGTACAGTGGACAAAAAAGATTAAGTACACAAACAGCTTAATGCCGAATAATGCGCTTTGATTTTAACTTAATATATATTTAGTATAAGCATAATTGTCGATTTGTAATAAGCTCCTGTAGATCATACCACAATAACTGACAATTTTTTCCAGGCTTTTTCCTAGTTACATTAAACGTATGTAAAACTGTGCACTGACACTTAAGGTTCAATGCATAAAAAAATATCAGCTAACATCTGTTTATATTAAACATTTTTCAATTTAATACTTGATAAATTTTCTGATGAGTTGATTTATTTCAGAATTGTGTTATCTGTTTTTATAAATTTGTTAAAATAACATGAAACTGGGTTAATCGTTCTAGTCCTTGGGTATTTTTGTGAACAAATAGATAAAATATAAACATTTTGAAAGGCCATTATAGCGAAGTAGCCTATTATACTGGCGAATTGCTATCATTAACCGTAAAGCTGTTACCATAATTATCTCGCAGTGAAACATATTTTCACTTAAAACGTTTTATCATTTTCACACAGACCAGGCATTTGTCGCCGCTTATACTATATACATATTATTTTAATACGCCAGTGAGCATCTGTTACACTCGATTAGTTTCTAGTAAAGAAATCTGCTCGCAGATGTTGACTCTGACAAGGCTTTTTAAAAACCATATTAAATAATTTTTTAGATATATACCGACAGGGCTTTTAGTTTTATTAGGGAGGGATCGAACATAAAATAATATTAGCTAAAGAGCGACCGATTTAGCTTGCATATAGAAATTTGTTGAGTGATGTTTCGGAAAAGAAAATTGGAATATGTTTTATAGTGTTACAATATGACCAAATGTTAGATACATGGCTAACTCTACGTAATGCTTGCTTAAAGTCGTATGGGACGTTGAGTAGGATTGGGAGTGGGTCCCCACTGTTGCCGATATTATTTACCAATGCCTTAGCTAATCCTTTATTATTTCAACTTGCAATAAAGTGAATGGCACAAA
>JAVFBX010199619.1:0-12718 GCA_034783855.1 Mopalia kennerleyi | reverse complement strand
CTCCTCTATATTGTAATCAGCACGAAGAAGAGGTTGGTGAATGTTTTAAAAGCATTGTGACTGGCTTAGAGAGTTTGCCTGACAGCAGTATTCCACGTCGTCTCCCTATAATAGAACCTTAAACATTATAGGTATTGGATAGGATTGGTTGGTGTTTACTGCACTGCTCACGGATATGTAGCTTTTGCGACGACGGTGAATTACCGTAATAACGCAACAATTTACGGCGAAATCAACGTATGTGGAAAAATTTATTGCCCGCACCTTTACCAATTTACATTCCGATTGCCGTATACTTACCTTAAACTTACGGCAATGTTTTACAGTGCATAAATAGGGCAATAGAAGATTGTGAACGCACATCCAAAGTCTGCTTTCTCGATTAACAGCTCGTGCGGGGTGAAATACCCAAATTTCACAATCGCATCTAAATCTGAGTTGTACAAACGTTCCAAAATGCTAGCAGGATGTACAATAATTGCTGTGCCCCTGCGTCCCTGTTGATGCCAAAATGATAGAAAAAAACAATGTCGAAACGAAACTCCGTTCGAAAACCATTGTTTTTTGTCGTTTTGTCAACATTGAGGCCCATTTGTGGGACTACTTGCTCGTATGATCTAGAAGCTTCTGTCAAACCAATGCAGTATCAGACAACAAGAGATGGTCGTACGCAAATAACAAAAAAAATATCTAACTCATTTGAACATAGGCACTTGCTTTTGTCAACACTTACAAATGATTTTAGAACTTTTATAAATGATAAAATGATAAAGTTGATGACATGCATGGCTCCTTGTTTTAAACAACAATTGCAACGAAATGTTCTGCCAATTGTTCCATATGAGAAACGCCCTGTATACTTTCTAAATAAATACCTTTATATTTTACACATTTAGCCATTTCTGTCCCATTCGCGATTTAATAAATTGAGCAAAAGTGTACTTCTTTTAATACAAAGCAAACAGGTTTTAAATCAACAAACGCACATTATATCATTATATTCTCACTAAAACGCATATAGTTTGTAAAAACAAAAGTAGTATAGAGTGAGCAACTCGGTTAGCATTTGCTATTATATAATAAGGAAGGGTTTAACGTTATGATGTAGTAATTGTTTTGTGCGTTAGATGTATGAGTTCTCTTGCTTAAATGTGTTTTTTTGTTGTAAAATTTGAAATGTCATTTGCATTTTTGCAGATTTAAGGTACTAATTTGGTAAAAATAATATCTGTGGTAAGTTGTCTGGAAATATTAAATGCACGAAACCACTGTAGTAATCTGTAATGGAAATACCTCTCCGAGTTTTCACACTCGCCACACAAACCAGTGGCATGCAGACCAAACCTCTTCAAATACGTATTAGTTTGGACATGGCCAGAAAATACACGATGATAAAGTACTTCAGCCCTGCTGGAATTAAACGTATACTCATTTTGATAAGCAACAGATTAAACTTATGAACAAATCTTCCCTTTGTCGACCTGTTCCATTCGTCCTGCCACGTAGTTATAAAGTGGGTTTTGGTGATAGACAATATTTCTGATATTGAGAGGGGTACATGGACTTAAATATCTAGCAGGAGAGAAGCTTGTTTCGCTAAATAAAACATTCATTACCCTCTATATTAGAATGACCAGGTATCCATCTAAAGCATACTTTAACATCCATGTGGTATTATGTTGTTATCAGATGTAAAATCTAAAAAAACGATGGGGGAGCATTTATTCTATATCATATTTGTAAGTGCGTAAATTGAACTTTGTTATTTATTTAATAAAAGACTAGTAAATACATACGTGTTATCAATTTGTATAGTTGCAAAATTCACTTTTGCAAAATACTTATTTTACTATAAATACAATTTGTCCATTTCGTGCTTTACAAAATGTGCCATTTTGCTGCAGATTGATCTAAAGTCAGATTCACTTTGACGATAGCGGTCAATATATATTCTAGATTTTATCGACACAATGGCATCTTGTATTATGAACCAATCAGTGACACTTTTGTTACTAAATACGACCTTGTTCCTTCAGCACCATGTACAAAACTAGATTAGGGAAACCAAATATATATGTACATATCAACATCAGATTTTAAAGTTTATTAAATTATGGTCTGAAAACTGGTTAAAAACGGATTTCTACAAATTTATCCATGGCCAAGACGGATTCCAGAGATGAGCCCGAGGCAGTTCAACAACATTGTTTAAGAAGGACATATAAACTGCCCTCGGTCTAAGGACTAAACTAATTTGTTGGCTAAAAGAACAAAATTCCTTCCAAGCAGACAAAAACTTAATCCCACGTTTTAGAAGTTTTTGTGTGAGATGCCAGTCCTAACGAAACGTGGGTAGATATCTCTTAATGATATACAAATCCAATAGATGCCAAAAATACTTCCACTAAGCTGGTTTATCGTCTAGAAGATTTAAACAATTTTTATAGAAATATAGTCCCCCATTCCAAGACTACAGATAGGATTACATTTTATCAAATTCTCTTTAAAACAAAATGGCCCACAATACATGATTTTTACAATATTCACTCTTATGTTTTGTGAACATGATAGCTAGAGAACAAATTCACTGATTAACTTGGAATTGAGGTTCTTTGGTGTCCAATGGGATTGCATTTCATTTAATTCCGAGAACCGAAACGGCCATAATTTAAACTCCGATATAAAGTTTAAACTTCGCTTTTTCTGTCAATCCAAAAGATGGGGTTGTATTTCACTAGGTTTACAAAACTTATGGCTGACAGTGGATAGTGCACCAAAAAGGTGATAAACACCACTTTGGCCTCTTTGAAACAAAAATTGTTAAACAAAAGCGGGGAAAGGCGATTTGACTGGGATTATGGGCATAAATTTTTTTAAAAATCCTTTAGTGGTGGACCTGCTAGCTCCTCAGCTTTTCATTTTTATATGTATGTCTGAAATTAGACTGGTACTCGGCTATGCTTGTGGTGAAATGTAACCGGTGTGATGTTGTGTCTGTGTTGAACACATTTCGCTCGCATAGAGACAGGCCAACGTCTTGTAACATTAGTTGTTGTTGCTGTGGTTAATAAATAAATGTAGAGACCGAAGCTAGTGTCTCACACTGTTGACCACAATTCGCCAAAACATGTGAGCCAACGCCTTTCATTTGTGATGTCATTTTTACTGGTAACTGCGTTTTGTTTAAGATCGTTGTACATCCAGCTGCATCGTTTTACAGCGGGAGATACTGATATTTACAGACACTTTTGCACGTTGGTAAAAACACGTCACGACATTAGCAAATGCGCTCAACATTGTTAATCATTTTTGTCAAGGGTTAATCACTTAATCAAACTTACAGGACAGGTGTTAATTGCCCTGCCCAAAAAGTGAATAAAGATCCTGGGAAAGCATATATGCACATACGTGATATAAGTTCTCGGTCCAATCTAGGGCTCGTCCAAGGGTTTACAACCAAGCAGTGGCCATCAGGCGGTATACATCATTGCACAATTTGAAGTGGCGTTAAAGTTACAGATCAATGATCAATCTCAGAGTTGAGAAATAAGAAAGCACTACAACCAAATGTCTGTCCCTTTAGTGTGAAATGAGGCAAATGAAACAAGAAGTAGTCTCTACTTTCTGGACGCATAGGTATATATTGTATTATTTGTAAATTAATTTTATGCTACCAAGCAGTCCGTTTAAATCTTTTATCATCTGTCTGAGTACCCAAGGATTCAACGCCCTTCATCAATCAGAACTCGGTTTGGATTAATGCGATGGAATAAACCCACATCCGACAATTTATGCAAATATTTGCATCATCTATGCAAATATTTGCATTATTTCTCGCATGAAGTATGCAGGTGCTGACATAATTTGCCGGCTGAGGCATGGTCACGGCTGGATGTTATGATTGGGTCAGTAATACGGTATGCCTTTCATAGTCCATTCACAAAGATTCAAAATAACATAACTGGTATGTGAAGGGCTGCCACAAACCCGGCCTTCATACTGATAACATACTTATCTAGAGTATGTAGATATCCGACATTAACTTCGCAAAAGTTCCTTTTGACCATTTCTGTTTAGTATGGTTACCGAATAAGTGTTGAGATGATTTGATTTAAAATAGTGATCGGTCAAATAGCATTGATTAAGACTGTGTATAAAGTGAGGACGGATTGGTTGAGGAAGGGTTGACGTGTGGACGGCCTGATTGGTTCCCCTTATGAGTGAAATAACCTAAATGCAGTGTTTAACCCCAGTCAAACAAATCGTAATTCACAAATCAGGGCTTATCTGGAAACATGTCCCATGTTAAATCGCTTCTCACCAATATATTAACGCTAAAATTTACACTTTTTTAATTACATTCCTAATTATAATATTGACATTTATATGTTTGCAGATGATGTCGAACCGTTTTTAAACCAAAAATCACGTGGTGAGTAGAATCTGGTTTGATCAAGTTATTAGTTAAACCTGGGACTGAGTATAGATACTCAGTCCCAGGTTAAACACAGAATGCCTTGGAAAATTACATTGGAGATGGCTAAGAACTAGGAATGGTTGACGCGGACTTGCGGGACTATGTTGTGGATAAAGAAACAAATCGGTTCAACTGAAAGGGAAGAGCCAGAAATGTTTGAGCTCAGCATGAAATAATGTAGTAATAATTAGAGTAATATATGCTTAAGAGTAGATGTTTTGTCACACACAGAAACATAAACAAATTACTTGGTTATTTTTGTATACTGCTTAAGATCGTCACTTGAAGCTTTTTATCGTTGGCTTTATTTTAATTTCACTTTTTGTTCCGCGGGTGCATGGAGGGAGCTTCCTGTTGCTCGGGTGCTTTCTGAGCTGAGAGGGAAAAGGAAGGCGATATGTTTGTGAAGTTTATGTATTGTCCTGTAGGTGTCCTGCATTTGTCTTTTGAAGTTTTTGTTGTTGCCCGTGGTGTCGGAGGTCATTTTCTTCACCCATTGGGCAGGCACGCCGTCATATGAGTGAAATAACCTTAAGTACGGCATTACACCCCAATCAAACAAACCCTTTTGGAAGTATTCTTGGCATATTTTAGATCATTTATCTCGGGATGCAATTCTTAATATTCAATACTTGAGGATACAGTTGAAGTTAAACACTGTGCAATTGATTGTTTTTTGGTAATTTTCTCTCTTCTCCCTTTCTTCTTAAATCTCAATTCTTCATACGCCATTCTTTTTAACTCCGACCGAGCAGCTCTATAACTCAATCTGTCTGTCTGTCTGTCGGTCGGTCGGTCGGTCAGTCGGTCTGCTGGTCCAACTTTCCATCATGGCGACATGAACAGGATAGAATCCAAACCGTTTAAGATAGAAAGTTCAAATTTGGATGTAGCTCAATATGATAGTAAACTACATTCCTATTGAATATGGAACCATTCCGAACAAATTTCAGGTTTCCATGGCAACATATATGTCCAGATCTGTCACTGATTTGGCATGACGACGTGAACTGGATAGAAGCCAAACCGCTAATGATAGAGAGTTCAAATTTGAACTGCACCTTAATATGATACTCAACTATACTACTATTGAAAATAGAATCACTCTGAACCAATTTCAGGTTTCCATGGCAACAAATATGTGTGGATCCGTCCTTTTTTTTAATATAACGACGTAAACAGGATAGAATCCAAACTGCTTATGATAGAGAGTTCAAATTTGGAATGCAGCTTAATATGATGCTAAACTACACTCCTATTGAAAATGGTATCATTCCGAACAAATTCCAGGGTTAGATGGCAACAAATTAGTTCGAATTTGTCCCTTTTTCTGACATGACGTTGTGAACAGGATAGAAGCCACTTATGATAGGGAGTTCAAATTTGGAATGCCGCTTAATATGATGCTTAAATATACGCATATTGAAAATGAAATCATACCAAACAAATTTCAGGTTTCCATGGCAACACATGTGTCTGTATCTGTCACTTTTTTGACACATTGATTTGAGATCAAGTAATGATCTACCGATATATTTGCAATACTTAATCAGCTAACATTCTAAATAGCCCCTGTCCAGTAAAGAAGAGCTTAGTGTCGCAGCTATTAGTGATTCTACACTTGTTTAAATATGCGTTATCATGAAATTTGGGGCTTACATTTGAATGTTGTTTGAATTAAATTGTATATATTAATTGTATTTATATTTTGCCGTATTCCGTTTTTCAAGTCTAAATCATTTGGCGTATTGTTTTAATATCTTTTGTTGTAATTTAAAATAATTAAAAGATTTTGACTAGGTCCTTTACTTTGTTTTGTTTCTATTAAAATTTGTATTTCTTTTATTTTCAATTTTTAATTTCACTTGCGTCTTTGCCTTTAAAGTGTATGTATACTTTGTAACTCTGTTTGTACTTAGCCTTTCCGACGCATTAATTTTCTTTAGAGGAAAATTAATTTTCTCACCAACGCAAAACGCTGAATACCTAATTACTCTGTTAGAATGGTTATGTGCTTCCTGTGTACAAAACCATAATATAGTGTAATACATTTGAGGATGGCGTTAAACACCAATCTAACAGTTAACCAATCTTGATTTTGTTTTAAGCTGAATGCCTAGCTTGGCAAACTGTATACGTTCTCTGTACGCCTTGTTTAAATTAGTTTTCTGTTTGTTATATTTGAAATGTCATTTGTATTTTTCAGGTTTAACCTTTAATGAAATGATGACCATTTTAAAAACTGATGAGACCTTTAAATGTGAGTATAATTTGGTATAAATAAGATCTCTGATATGGGATCTGGCGATATGAAATGTATGAAACCAGGGCATTTTTAAATTTTGAAAAACTTGTACCTGAGTTTCAAAAATATTATATCCATGACACGAATTAAAATACCTCTTTTAAATAATTTTAATTAGAAATCAATATATATTTCCACTTTGCAGGATTCAGGTAACCCTCATTTATACATTTACGAAACAGTGTGTTTGTTTGATTTATCTGGCGAAACTTGTAACAAGGATTTGCTGTTTATAAATTCAAATCAATGTTAAAACTGATATAATTCTTAGTCATGTAGTTTGTGAGACTAATATAGCATCAATGCTGCTAAAAACTTTTAAAATCCATATTTTGCGTCTGGGAATTTTCTGTTTGTCTGTGACCTGTATTTCTTTCCATTTTTGTGAAAACCACTCTTTAAAAGAATGCTCACATTGGATCGCGTTTATCAACCTTTTTATGTAAGCGTAATATGGCGCCCTGAGTCCAGTTCTTTGACAAACGGCTTTGTCAAAAATTGCATTGAATAAATGCGTTAAAACCGGAGCGAGTATATTAACTGTTGATTTAAAAAGTTCGATTATGATTTTATCTTTTCCATGTACTTTTGTTGAAAGACAGTTAATAACATTGATGACCTTTCCGACTTTTGTCACATCGTGTAGTTCTGTATACATACAACTTTGTGAATCGTTGCTAACGTCATGATTCTCGAATATAATGCCTGAATGTTCTTTATTTAATTGTTATTGACAGCTCTTTAAAAATAAAAAATTAAATGGTCAGGACTTATTTGATGTCCAGCTCTATGTTCAATATGAATATAATATTTCCAAAATTCGGAGGGTTTTGTATTATATATAGCTTCTTATTCAAAACAGTTATGTTCAAAATACAGCATTTTAAATTTGCTAGAAACTTTTTTGTATAGATTCTTTGTTTGGTACAACATTAGCCTGTTTTTATTCAAGGGTGTCTCGCTGTTATTATATCGCAGTTGGTTATATATTTTATACACTCTTATTTAAACCACACCGTTTCCTGAACTCTGTTCCCGAATATTGTTTCTACTGTTTATAATTTAATTGTTGATTATAACAAAATATTGGTTTTGCTGTGTTGATTAATATTGTTTTAAAAGTATTCACAGCGTCGTCTATACTCTTGTCACCGTCTGGCCCGATGACACATTATTTAAACTCGTTTTGTGTATCTGTCACTATTGGTCTAAATTCCAGTAAATGTATTGCTTGTACGATTTAATACACTCTGTATTATGGACTCCGTGTTCCTTGCTTGCGAGCTTGAGGTGAGTATTCTGTTAGAACAATTACCTTAAACAGATCGAATAAGTCTTTTTCCCGACACATACTCTTACATAGGTGTATGAACTCATGTGTTTGTCATTATGTAGTCTACCACTATATATTGTTAGACCCGTTGACGTACACAGATGGAATAGATGTAAGTCACGTTTGTTCGTAATTTTATCCTTAGACGAGCTGATCCTATTGTGATTCGCAGTGCAGTCCCTGTCAAAATGTAATTCTTCATAATTCTCAACATAATCAGGTTAAGAACCTGTGCGAGAATTAAAGTCCCCTGTTAAAATAACTATTTCCCTTTGTGAACATTGTTGGACATCCAGCTATCATAATCCTAATTTTCAGATAAACGTGGAGGGTTTTTGTAGTTCGTGGCCATCTCGGCTTAAACGCTCTGCTACCAATGTTAAAACACACTTGAACTACAGCTAACTATCAACAATAAACACCAACACAAAAAAACTACTGTCTGTCCTACACAGGTTTACTGACACAAGTGCCTGATCAACTTGATCACAGCGTGCACCTCAGCGTATCGGCGCCAACTCATATTCAAACAGTACAAGTTATACGAGTTAAAAATGTACGAGTGTAAACATGTAAATACGAATTAGTAACACTCTTAATCAGAGAAAACATTACCAGCATAACTGTTATAAACATAATTTCGCCCTCTGGTGGAAAATATGCAACGCACACATATACATCCTCTGGTGTTCTCGCTAATACTTGATCTCTTTTGAACCGTGAATGAAATACATTATTTGAAAGAATTTTTCAGAATTTTTCAGTTTTGTCTCATTGTAGATAATTATACGTCCACTTTTTCGTTGAACCTTTATATGCGTTTTTCAGCATTTGTACGAATAATATACTTGCAAATCAATATTATTCTTACCTGCTTTTCATGCTTCCCTGAAAACAATAATACCATGTTTGTGGTTGCATTTACCAAACTATTCCCCTGTGAAACATTTTCGTTGAAAAAGTATATAGCTTAATCTCCCAGTTTTCGTCACCATTTTCTGAACGAGCATAAAACAATAAGTTTTGACTCAAAGATCTGAATGATAATATTCAAAATAATCTTTCATTTTGTCCATTGCATTTCGAATACCCGTTAATTTTTCGGATACAGAGCAGATCGTGTAAAAGTCAAATCGTGTTACACTTTTGTAGGACGAATCTTCTAGCACATGTAGTTAATTAATTAAGAACATTTCTGTCATAGTACTACTGATTCCAAAAGTCAAACAATTTGTGTTGTATATCTGCTGTTCTTTTTCCTTGGATCATTACAAAAAATTCTGCTCAATCCATTTTGTCCTGTGATGTAATGAACCTTGCTTCATCATGAAGAAAACTTTTAAAAGATGCATTTCGAGGTCACCACTTCCAGCTCTACGCTGATTTTTCTGATCCCAGCTGTGATACCGGATTAAAATAATTATAGATGTGTACAATGAATAAGCCCGAAAAACAAGCGGTTTTAAGAGAAATGTTTTACATTATATAATATGTAATTTGTAGCATGTTATTTTGTTCAGAAACAAACAATGGTATATTAGAACAGGTCACCGGGATATATTTTCAAGTTGTGATTGACTTGTTTGAAATAACGCCTGCAGAATGCTGAAACTATCTCAAGTATCATAACTTCGCCACTAGAATTAATTTTAGACGACTGGTCCTAGTTTTAGACGATTGCACTAGACATGACTTGACGGAAGAGCCTGACGTTACGTCTTGGACGATTTAGTATCTAGACAATTTGACTGTACCCCATTTTTGCTTCCCATGTCTTGAGTTCCCGAACTGCAGCATTATTTTCTGCCCACTGATTTGACATCAATGTTATTACCCCTTCAAGGTCGGAATTCGTCGTTTGAAGGTTTTATGTGGTAACTTGTAAGCTATTCACTTGATTGTTTACATACAAATAAGAAAGCACTACTGCAAAAAGATAAAGGGCTTGCGTTTATCCCTTGAGTGTGAAATGAAACAAACTAAGTCAGAATTAGCACAAGTAGTCTCTACTCTCAGGCCACACAGAAAATCCCCACAGTCTGTTGGGGTCCAAAATCAACAGTTAAAAAGACCGATAAAAATGTTTTGATCTGTTTTGAGGACCGCATACATGGACTTTTAGCAGCAGCCATAAGTGAGATGGTAAAGGCATAGCTATATATTGTAACAAAAACTGCTCCACTCAAATGCAGTTTTTCTTTAGGGTAATGTTTTGTTGAAATAATATTGTAATATTTCTTGCAGTATGTGGAGAATGAGATCCCCTGTCACTTCGGTTTACATGTACAATAAACCAAACTAATAAAAGTAAGAAACTCCAAATTGGTGCACTTCCAGCAGCGTTAGATGGAAATCCCAGTTACTAAATGGAGGTTACTATGGTAACTAGCTTGTGTGAAGGGGTTTATTCTTCCAATGGCCTCTTACGGTAATCCTAGTTAGCGAATCACAAGTAAACTGGTTATTGGCATCAGGTGGCACTCACAATGATATCATTCTAGTTAATGAAACAGAACCCATGTAGATAACTGCAGTATCAACAATATATCGATGTTGTGTTATGGTTTAAATAAACACTAAATAAAACTTTGCCAATAAACAGGAAGATAACTGTTAGATTTATTAATAAACTCTTGTCAGGAGTAATTAATAATTAGTCAGAATTACCTTGTACAGTTGTACTACGTATAACATAACTTTGAACTAAAATTTTAAAACAGAAAAACGATAACGATAAATTAGATTTGGAACGAGGAGATAGCTTATTACCAGCATATATTACAGCTATACCAGTCGTGTGGCTATCTGATAAGTTGCTGGCAAGCGCCAGAATTTAAAGAGTCCAGAGAAGACCTCTCCGCCAACCAGAAATTGTGGCTTTAAGCAAACATGTCATAATGCACTGCTTCAGGTGTTAGGGTGGCCAATATATGTACTTCACCTGGACTAGTTGCATCTGGGCGTCGACTTCGATATCAAAATAATATCTCTGTTATTCCAACACGCACTGAATTTTTTTGGAGATCTTTCTACCCGCAAACAATTAGAGGCTGGAATTAATAGTCTAAGCGCTGAAATAAAACTATCACCTTCATTGAGTGTATTTAAACGAAATCTAGCAAATCTATTCCATTTGATTGCAGCGATTTATATTCTCATTCTTATGGAAATTCTGTTGTTCGTCGCTGTCGAATGCCCTGAGTCATTTCCAGGCTCAATTGGCTAGCTATAACATTGTTCTAACTAGCTTCTGTGAGTGGCATTTAGAAGTTTGAAGTATTATAAGGCAGGGAACGACTTAATATGGATAACAACTTCCGATTTATTTCAACACAACGTTTCTATCGTATTCCAGAGATCGTTGTCAAGTATAAATGTAACATCAACAAACATATATTTATAGAGCATAGAGTAGAAGTGTCAAACTGAGTAATATTAATAAGCCAGTAAGTGAGTCACTTTTGTTCCAACTAGTTACTGTTCTTTGTGTGCATTTGGGTACGAAACCCAACACACTGTTTGTTACTTTGTCCGGCTTTTGTTGCCCTACGACGAGATTTACTCACCACAGTTGTAAACATCTTAAGCCCAGGCATTCTTTTTACTAAGTACATTGATTTATTGCCTGACCATTTGACGGATATCCGTTTGAAAGGTAGTAATGACCTGTCAGCGGATAGGAATAGGTATATTGTTGATGCTGTATTTACATATATAGATAAAACTGGTAGATTTAAGACAATACTATACTAGTAATTAATAAAGAAGGTTTTATACTTCTGGTAGTCTTGTACAACTGCTATAGTATTTTGTAGAACAATTTCTTTGTCATCAAACCTTGCATAACTTGTTCCATAGAGGACACCACCTAGTAGTTTCTTGACCGTGTGAAGCCCTCTTGAAAAAAATAAAGCATTACAATTATAATGTTAAAAGATATGGCTGCTACAGCGATATGACATTAAAAACAAACATTCCTTAAAAATGAATCTCTGAGCCATAATGCGTCGCAATGCGTGAACCATGGCAATTGACACAGTTCACTTCAGTAAGGGAAGTATCTTTATCAGTAAAATAAATTCCAGGTCTAATAAAATGCTAAAGCAGTGAAAGTTTCACATAATCGGAAATTACAGAGACAATGTAATGCTAAATGACTGTCAGACAAATCTGAACTTTGATTAAACTTCTAGCCAAAGCACAAACATTACATTTGCAGTAGAACATACACATTATATTTAAAATCCATAACGGGTCCAAAATGGATACAAGGAAATCTACATTTTTATTACACTATTGTATTAATTGTTTTATAGAAAATTTGTTAATTAAGATTCCGACTATCGTCGGAAGACTATTGTTCCTGTTCTGTTTAGGCCTACTATTATTATTTCACTGATTTTTGAACTCGCGATTCTCGGTAACCGCTACAGCTACGGTTTTGAATTTTTGTGTACATTCCCGTTACTACGGCTTACAGGTCTTAACGGTTCAGATTTTTTCTAGATGACCTAGTTAAGTCGTGCCGTCACATAAGTAAAATATGTAAAATATTGTATAATATACTGAATTTATCGCCTAGAGTTACGCAACTAGTGTTTTT
>JAVFBX010199608.1:0-12718 GCA_034783855.1 Mopalia kennerleyi | reverse complement strand
AACTCTGCATTACAACCCTTGGCGGATAACTCAGGTATAATGGGTCTCGGCTTCCAAGCGATTGATTGGATGCGTGGTAACTTCTACGCATCCAATCAGATATTTCGAACTTGTTTGGGGTATTTCTATACCCCAAAGTTACCTATAACCTTGGTCATTTTATCCGCCAGGTGGCGACGCTGAAACACTCGTTGTACATCAATTATCCACCAAGGGTTGTAATGCAGAGTTGCTCGGATATAAAACCCTTGGCTAGAGAAGTTGATATATACCGGTCGTGATACGTTATAGATATCTGAAGATTTCCTTCGGTCAAAGGTCTTGTCGAGTGTAACAAGAACTACTGCTGGAATATATTTCAGTCATATGAGTAAAGTACTTTTGAAAACGGCATTAAACGTTCTATCGCTGATCATCGAAGATACTGAAATACTTCAAAATACTATTGATATCCTCTTATAAAAGTATGGTCGTTTCTTCAGGATGGCAGATAATAGTTTGCTTTTAAACTGCCGTTGAGATCTTATATCATTCGTTTCTACTTTAAATCTTCACACAGACTTTTATTTGTTACCGACAAACTTGTTGTTTAGACAGCCAATTAAACGGCCCCAGCCTTAGCACAACTGCAGTGAGGAACGCCCCAAATGACATGACTTAATTTACCCTGTATGCTAAAACAGTCCTACTCTAAAGACCGCCGCACACGAGAGGAACTGGCTGAGCTGTCGGCCTCGAGAGGCGGGAAGCTCAGCAACGTTCTCACTTCTTTTCGCTTCACAAAGGAGTGAACTTTCGCCTGGTGCAACTTGCCTCCAATATTCTAGTCACGTAACAGCTATCAGTAGCATGTCGTATTAGACGCCACGTTGATGCCACGTGACAAAGCAACGAGTTCGCATTGGTCAGTTACTTTTTCTAGCTCAGGTGGCAGCTTACAGTCTTCCCGATGCAAGGCGGAAAAGAAGATCGTCGCATTAAGCCTCTCTCCCTTTCTTACCTTGCTTCCAAAGGCTATAAAACCTGAGTTAGCTAGATTTTACCACGGCTACTTTCGGATGACCTCTCTTTTCTCCACCCTATCCGATGGGGGCTTTTTAAGAATAAGAAAGAGACGCTCTAAACACAGGACGACAAATAGGCTATTTTGGTAATATACATGCACGATATTAGTACCATTAGCGAGTCCTGGCGTCATCACAGACATGTCAATTGCCCGTGGCGCCAAGCTTGTTTGTTTGATGTGTAAACGCCTTTTTGATTAGCCTACGTGTTTCTACCATAGTCCAATGAAATTTTGTGCCTCGTTTTTCGATCGAGTTACAGCCAGGGATAGTACTGTGCAAGTCTCGTCTTACACATACTGGCCCTTGCGTAGGAAGATGACAGTCAGCGCACACGACGAGCTCTTGGCCTGTCGTGGCAGAAAATATCAAACATGACAGATATTTTCCTCACTCCCTTTCGAGACTGAAACCTCACTAAAATGTCACTGCACACGGGGGAAACGGCTGAGCTATCGGCCTCTTGTTAAGTTTCACAAAACCGCTCCATAATCGAGTTTATTTGACAAATCGGTTGGGTAGGTGTGGTGAGGGTTTAGATGTGCAAAGGGGTGGGGGTGAAAATGGGGTGGTGGGGAGATGTAAGTCAATCCTTATATTTTCTCAAATGACCAGTGGTTTTTAACCGTGCGTTTACAGGAACCTATATAGCGATACGAGCACTGAGCATGGTGGCTCTGTTGGGAGCTGGTGGGTGTGGTCTTGCCGCTTTAGCCTTCGTCATATTGGAGCAACGAAGACAACCTCTCGCCTACTTGGTCGCTATTGGATGTTTATTGAGCTGTAAGTATACCACTCGCTGCAATATTCCCTGGATACGCAAATACCTATTATTACCTCTAAATATTAATCACACTGGCACAGTGCCTAGATAAACTCCCAGAGACTTTTTTCTCAAAATTTAAATTTATTTAATTAGCCCAGAATATGTATGGCAAATTTATCATCGTATGTTTATTGATGTCATTTTAATCCATAGCTTTATGTGCATCAGATTAATGGCATTATCGTATAACAATGAACAAAGGTGCTATACTTCAGGGGAGATAAGCGGGTGGCTGGAGGGAGCTTCATGCAGCCCTGGTGCTCTCAGAGCTAAAGGGGAACAGGAAGCCGAACTGTTTTGTGGTGTCTGCATTGCGTCCTGTATATGTTGTATCCCGTCTTGTCTTTGTTTGTTGCCAGTGGTGTCGAGGGCGGTTTCCTTCACCCATTGGACTGGCACGACGTCATATAAGTGAAATATCCTTGAGTACGACGTTAGACCCCAATCAAACAAACAAGTCAAGGGAGTTAAGGTCTTGCTGGACCCCATGGGCCCCAAATGAACCAATTTTTTGATCCGTTGGATTAAAAGTTAGGTATTCAAAATATATGTTGGTGAACAAAATAATTCGAAATTTTAATTACAATCAGTTAAATTGGAACCTAAAATTTGGATTTCCCTTAATCAGATATGCAAGTCGCCAAACTTTAATTGTCTATTTCTGGCACTTCAGTTTAAACCAGACTTTACATTTTCCAAGGCGTATTTCTAAAAATATATTCAGATAACAAACTTCAAGTTTGCACCATTGTAAAGAGCATAATGCGATCTAGTTCTTCCTTGGCCTCAACTCAAACAAAATACAACAACAACAAGTTCTTCCTTGATTCTTTTTAATGTTTTCTGAAAGGTGTATTTTACATTTTATAAGACTTTTAAATATGATATTAACAAAACAATCTACTGGGATCGTTCTTATTAAAATTTTAAAAAATGAGTCACAGTTACTAGTTCAAGGACAATTCTCGTTCAACGAATTTATTGAGTGTTATCGTTATTGCACTTCGAGAAATAAAACCATGAAAAATACTGTCTTTTTTCTTTTGTTGACATGTACTCATTTTACAATATCTTTAGAAATAACACTTGGATTTTCACTAGATTTACAAATATGAATTCTTCCTTGAACACTTGTGGGTTAGATCGACATACAAAACGACCACTTGACGTCCATATTCACATCAAAATCAATAATTTCTCATCAGTATATATCCTATTCATTTTTGATCGATTTAAACTGTCTTCCCGATTTGAGAACAAGATTTGGAGAGACATGCCTGGGTCTCTCTCAGTTGCGAACCGTCTCTCGGTAAATGTTGGACGAAAATGACAGAATGTTTTGGGTCGAGGCAAGAGACCATACATATTCAACATTATGTTATATGAAGAGGCCGGCATACTTTCTATAGGTTTCGTACGGCTGGGCATCGTATCTCTATTCTCTGTTCCAGCTAAAGTCCATGATATAGATTTAGTACCGCTTTTTTAAACCAGTTGGCAAAAACCAGTTACAAGTGATGTAAAATTAATAAGAAATGTCCTTAGTCAAGTTTCGATTTGATTTATTTTTTCAGGCCTCTCGAATATGGTCACTGTCATCCTGTTCTCTATCAGTGCTGATGTGTTTGGAGCCGTGGTGACATTGAGCTGGTCTTTCATACTAGCTTGTTTGGGCTCTTCCTGCCTGTTTGCTGCAAGTGTCACTGGGTTTGTAATTGCCTGTAAACTCTAGTCATCCCCGGGGCAATCAAGATTTATGTTAAGCCAACAAACAGTTACACTCTACCATGGACTCGCTGTTATTTCACAAGAGCTCGCTTTATTCTCAACAGAGTAGTCGCCCTTAACCAACCAAAGGGCCAAGTAGCGACTCTCATGAATATGCAAAGGGGGATAATTTGTGATTGGTAAAAATACTACAATTACAGCTATTTCGTTCTCCATTTAGACTATTCTCGTGGTAACTTCAGATCAGCCGCTTGGGTCGGATATCAAAGCACGCAACAAGTTTTTTTTTTCAAATATATCCAGCATAATTTATTTCAGGCCATATATTGCAGTTCTTTTTTATTGTTGACATTTTGCTTGCTTTCAAACCAAACGATTGTGACTGATCGTTGAGGGTTGAGGGTTTGGTTCAAGATTAAAATCATGTTTCTAGAGTTTAAATCGCATAACAATGGTATAGATCAAACCCACATACTTTTATATTACTCTCATTTTTGTTGGAGAAGGGAAGAGGCAAGGGATTGCATACAGTGATCGACCGTTCAGAGAGTAGCCCAAGATATGTATACAAGGCGATTGATTCAGCGTGGGAAAAAGCGAAGACATCACGTAGGCATTGCGATTTGTTTGAAAGTCTTAATGTCGATGTGTAGATTTTTTCATTCAGCAATACAAAGACTTAAGTTTAAATTGTTTTGGAAAAGATTTGTTATAAAAAATATGCCGGCGAAAAGCGAGGGATGTGAGCTTGCTGAAAATCAAAATATAACTTCCAGAGGTTTTATCCCCCAAAAAGTGGATTTTTCGTGGTTTATTTCTCGGAATGTAAATACAATACCTCTAATTTGTTTTTTGACTAACTACTTGTGTGTCAATATGTCACAGGGGGGGGGGGGGGGTTAAATTGTCGAATGTTCAACAATATCGACGCATAGTATATTTTGGTGCAAGGAACAGTTTAATAAACCTTTCCGCGAATTTCCGCAATTTTTCTTGAAAAATATTCATGGATATGTGAACCTTACACGTTTTAGGTATTCTTTTTACCAAATCAAATACTTAAGTGTCACGATCCCGTCTAATCCAATATGACCATTCTCCTGACAGCGTTTATAGTATATGGGCTGTAATATACAGTGCCCGAAAAGCGGCTTCAATTCAGAGTTTTGTAGATGTAACGATCGTATTGGATTACGATGACGGGGAATTTGATTGTGTACACAGTTATACGGAACACGCAAGTTTTACATCAATCTTGACATTTTTCGATAACAATAACGGAAATTCGCCGCACGAAAGCGTTCCGTCCATCCAGAGAATAGGAAGTGCCCATAGCCGTCTAGTATACAGCAATGGTACGGCCAATCGCACACATGCTTGTTTGGCTTCATGCGTGTATATAATCGACTTGCACTTCTTTCCTAAGACAGAACATATAAATAGTATATATCTACCTTGCTCGACCTACTTGAAAATAGGTATATAATCACCTACAGTAAATAAAGATAATCTATCTATCTATCTTTATCTTTGTTGTATATTTAATATATTATCATTATCAAACACCTCGTCATGTAAATATAAAGCTTAGTGCAACTCGCTTGATTCATTTTTCATTTCACATTCTCTTTAAATTATTTTATTACTAGATACATGTTTAAGGGAATACCCTAACATAATTATATAACGCCATATTGCATCGCAATATTAATCTTCATTAAGGGGACTTGAAACCTTTTGTTGTTTGCTTGTTTGTTATAAATATTAAGCTACTGGCCACTCGCTTGTTTCTTATTTCGTTTCGTATTAATTGTTTTATCAGATATAGGTATAAACGAATACCCGAGCACAGGCGTAGGCTATATAACGCCATATTCCGCTAGTACATAACGACATACAATTTTTAAGAAGATTCAAAATGCTGTGTGATTTATTTGTTTGTTATTGGCATTGTTTATAGTTATATACCATTAGCAATACTCTCTAAGAAAAAAAGGTTCTGAAATGGTTCTTCGTATGTCACGAAGGTTCTTCAAAGAACCTATGGTGGTAAATGGTTCTTCAGACAAAATCAACGACCAAAAGGTTCTTCGTGGTGAAAAGTGTCCTTTGCTTAGGAAAATGGTTCTTCGTGCGAAATGAAAACGAGTCTATGATCACATGATAATTTGAATCCAGCGTCCATGTTCTCCATTTTGTGATTGTCGAACTGGGAGAAGTTTCCATGCAAGTTTTGCATTTTTTCAACAACATTTTTTAAGGGTTCTTCAAAGAACCATTTTTAGAGGGTTCTTCAAAGAGCCAATAAAGGCTCGCTATATGATCCACTCCGAAGAATCTTTAAAGGTTCTAACTAGAGCCTTTTTGTCTTAGAGTGTAGTCTGATGGTATATAAGCTAGTCTTGAAAAATACTGACGAGTTTAGTTTCAAATTCCAAGGATTCATCAAAGTTAATCGACATTGCAATCGTTTCATATTCTAAATATAATCAACTTTAATATTAGAAATTAACGTGGTTGGAGAAAGAAGCTGTACCGCCATACTGCATGGGCCAAACAAATGAAGATAAGCTAGCCAAATCCATGCCTCAAGAAGCCATCATAATTGTGTGGAGATGCCCAAAACGTGTTCTTAGAGGAGTTCCACGAGACACAGAAGCTGTTGAGCTATGCCTAGCTGTTTTTTAAGATGCCCCCAAAACATACCTAGTCTTGGCATTTGTCGTTTCACAGTAACAAAACTAAAAATAAATATGTATGGTCTTCGCGAACATAGTATGTAAGACAGACTCCAGTTGCAAGACCTAAGATTGGCATTTCAGGTTAGTTTACCAAAAAACCAATGACCGTCCAGACATCACAATTTAAACCGAATAATGATGAGTAAAAGCAGCACCCTCGTGGAACTTTACACCAGTTGTTGACCTCCGGTATCACAGAAGAAGCATTCGTTGGGTGGACGGAGTCAATACCGTTAGCACCAGATCCGCCGTGTATTGAACGATGTGTACCTGTGACCGACTCGTTTACACTATACCTTAATGACCGACAAAGCCTTAAATTGTTACAGATCGCCCAATCACTGTACAATAAAGGAGTGAACATGTAAAGACATAGTTTCCGGTGATGATAAATATGTAGATAACAATCTACAGAGAGACAAAGAAATGTATTAAATTCCAATATTAAATACGGAAGTCTATTTCATTTTTTGAAGGAACACTCAACTGATGCATGTGATATTTCAAATAAATTCATATAAATCGCCATTGTGATGTATTTTGTAATATTTCGCTAAAAATGATCGGTTTAATGTTAAAATTCATGTCAACAAGCAAACTAGTCACCATGCCTATTGTTAAATAGTTAAAGTGCCATATAGACCTATTATCACCGTTGACAAAGTTATCTGTTTGTTTATTTGTTCAAATCGTATTGGTTAACTCTCTTTTGTTTATTTAGTTGAATCCTATTGTTTGAATTAAATGGGTTAACTTTCTTTGGTTTGTTTATTTGGTTGAATCGTGATGGTTTAACTTTCGGTTTTTTGGGCTATTTGTTTAAATCCTGTTTGTTTACTTTCGTTTGTATATTTATTTGTTTCAACTATATTCGTCAACTATTTTTGTTTTATGTCTATTTGTTTGAATCTTATGGGTTAACATTCTTTGGTTTTACTTTTTAAAATAACATTGGTTATCTTTCGTTTGTTTGTTTATTTGGTTGAATCATATTGGCTAAGTTTGGTTTATTGGTTTAGTTGGTTCAACCATGTTGGCATAGGCTTACTGCCGTGGCTTAGTGGCAATCGTGTGCGCTTACTAATCCTACTTAAATATACCGTGCACGGGATTGAGTCCGTCGGTCGGTCATCATGTATATGAGTGAGTCACACGATGCGGCTCCGGCAATCGAGGGGGTCTTTTTTCGAATTTATGAATTTAAGTTTCCTCCTGGCTTTCCATCGTAATTAGGCAAGGAACAGTGTGAAGTGGACAAATCGTCGTCATATACGTGAAATACATTTGAGTACGACGTTTAACCCCCAAACAAACAAACAAAAATAATCAATCATGTTGGTTAACTTCTGTTGTTTGTCGTCTGGATTGTAAACGTGTGATTTCAGTTTTTATCAAAGCGAGTATTTCATAGTGGTTTATCTTGAGTTCCATTAATATAGCTGGACTGAGAGAAATATTAGGGGTATTTGAAATTCACTGTGTAATATTATATTTATAGTTTATGTTAATTATAAACTCATATCCTTGTTATCATGGCAATGTCAGAATAGGACTGTTAACTCCGTTCGATTTTGCTACACCTAATCGTAATGAAACCATGATTCACTAATGTTGTATGCATTAAAATAATATTATTATTTTTTTGCCATTCGTCACGATTAATATTTCTTATATTTATCTTAATCAGATTGTCATAATTTGTATCTGTCCCTCTACTCATTAGGGGAACTATTTTATCAAAGTGAACTCACATGCGGGTGATTCGATATCAGTGTTACCATCAACAGCTTGGAGCACGGTTGACTGGAAAATGCAGCGTTTGTTGCTGTTCTGCTTTTGAATTCAAGGTATCGTTCCATTGTCTCTGACTAATTAAAATCATTTCTTCTGGTTAACAGTAAACCTAACCTTAACAATAAACATAAACGTAACATTTAAATTGACGTCATATATTACATGACCAAATGCGTCAAAACAAAAAGTGCAGACGTCACTTCAAAAGGTACATGTAGTGTTGTCAAGACAGGGTCAAAGTTCAAAGAGTAATAACAAAAAGTGTTATTTTACTGTAGTGAAATATTGCATTTATGTATCAAGAAAGTCCTTGTATTTCATTTGGGTACATGCATATAAATAAAAATAACCAATCCACCTCTCAATGTTTCTGCATTTATGGATTTTATATGACATTACTATAATTGCACTGCCATAATCCAGAGAGAGCGGGTCGACCTTTAAACTGATTAAGAGAAACACGATAGATTCCAGAACCCCATTGTGGCGGAGTAATCTGGTTTGTATGTTAATAAGTTGACCGAATCACATGCATAGAAATATGTCATTCATTTAGCATAAGTCTGGATGAAAAAAAGCAAGAGAGAATAGCAGAGTAGTGAATAATAGGCAGATGTTGGTTGATTATTGCAACTGAAAGCTAACAAACCAATTAATAAATTATAAGCCCTTATCTGAAAATACAGTTGTGCGATTTTTCAGAAATGTCTATATTTTTATCTATCCAGAAGTCTCCACTCGCAAGCTATGTATGTAATTTGCAGCTAAACCCAGAAAAAATGCAACAAATACTCAACTGAAGATAAAACAAAAGATTTAAAGATTTCATTTACGATTTGAAGAGATAAATTAATTTGACTTTTGACAATATTTCTAGATTTATAAACGTTAATTTCAAAGTAATTAAAAATCAATTTGTTCACGCAACTTTATGCCCAATTAAGTGGCAGAGTAAAGAAATGCGTATTTTCCTGGATTAAGGATGATAAAGTCTAGATACATGGCACAGGCATGTATGATTGGTGATGAAATAAAATCAGAAACAGTGACACCAACCCTGATCAGTGATGCTAAACATTTGATTTAAACATAATATGGATGTGCTTTGGTGATCTCAACTCTGTTGGTCAACATTCCTTGACAACAAACTTAGTTTTGAGCCTAAATTTGGTAAATGTGTGCACCCGACATAATTCGACCAAGACTTACTGTTCGAGGTTTGAATTGCTGCTCTTCACTGATGAGAGTTGTATAAGGTTTGACGAGTTCACCTACGTTTATATTTTTATTATAACGACGTGTGAATTATAACAATTCTTCATTTAGGTGCAGGTGAAACAAACAAAAATAGTAGTTCGCATAACTTAAAAAAAATTATACCGAATCAACCCCAGTGCTACTAGCGGGGGATTGCCAACAACAAAATTGCATCTTATATCCTTATTTTTCACTCAGTCAGCGGAAAGTGTCTCCATCTTCCAGTGATATATATATATATATATATTTCTAGAAATATATATATATATTTCTAAAGAGCAATCACACTGGCAAAGGAATTTTGATTAATTAAAATCGAAGAATGATCTTATGTTCTAGATAACTCCCACAGACAAATTTCTTAATATGGATCTCGAGCTGTTATGGGTAGTCTACATATATCTCGAGAGAAAGTATAATGACCAACAGTTAAAGATATTGAATAAATGAAGAGAGAACATTTGTTTGCCTCCACCGGGAAACGAACCCAGGACAATTGGGTTACAGGCCAAACACTCTACTGAAGGAGCTACAGAGTGTCACCACAGAATAAGTCCCAAATTCTAACCAAGCGAAGACGGCGATTTTACATCTATTTATATACATGTATATTTTTAGCTAACATCCAAGCGAATTATTGTTTTTGGCAAGCAAGTTATAAGCAATGTGTGTATGTAGCTGATTGATTAAGAGTTGCAAGGTGTCTATAGCAAGGTAACTAGGTGGCACCACTGCTAGAAAGTTCATCTCGACCTGCGCACGATCCTGGGGAAATAACTCATTCTTAATTAATTTAGATTCATTTTCACGCTGCTTATAATAAATATAAAGTATATATACTACCAAACACGGAGGTGTTGCGAAATGCAATACAAAGTGCACAAAAAATGTGAACGAACTGGGTGTAATATACGGCGAAATTCGTTATCAAGTTAAAATATTCACATCACATACAGATGTGGCCATATTGCTTGACAGGTCTTGGTGAACTAGAGCCGCCATCATGGAAGGAAACGGCATTACAACCCAACAAATCACTGGCTGGATATTAATTGTGTATTGACAAGGTACCTCGATAAGTACTGGTTGTTTAAACAAAATATTAATAGTTTAGTAGATTAGTCGGTCATATTATTCTTTCGAATGTCAGATGCTTATTAATAAGTGTTCAAAAAGTGTATACTTTGTATACTCTCAGTGTTCCCGACAACAAATTAATGTACATATACGGTGAAACAAATGACCGTTCGTTGATTATTGAACTAAGCGGAACACCTTTAGCGAATTACACAGGTTAAGAGAGATATCGATGCTATTTAGGATAAGTTGATAATTCACAGTTGGATTCACGAGAGGCATCTTTGGCCCTCAGATCATAAATCAGTAGAGAATGTCTTTCAAATGTCTTGGCGATAAAATTACAGAGAAATTTTAACTCTTAATCTGATCATAATACGGAGCACTAGACTTTTGGTTTTAAAGATACATTATAATTATAGAATTACCGTTTAATTATATATTTTAATAACAGAAAATGAGTCAGATAGGAGAAGAAGTGGTGTTTACGCTGTCACAACGTGGGGTAACCAGCTGGTCACAACACCTGACTCCCTCTTCCTCACCCAGGCTGGTCAACTGGAACTGATGCTGATTGTCTTGTAACCTGATGATCAATTACATGCTATATTCCCAATTTACCTTTTCCTTACCGGCTAATAGCTTCCGCTCAAACAAAATGAATTACCTTCAGTGCAACGGTTTCAGTGTCTTTGTTCTATATCGGACAGCTGCTTGACTTGGTATGAAAGATTTGTAACAAGGTTAGCACAAGCACATCTTTTGTAAGCTCCTGGCTTAATATGAACAAACTGAACATGTTCATAACATACAGGCGTTAACTAGTGGCCTATGCTATGCCACCTAGACCCAAATAGTAAAACCTGGACGAGTAAACATGGGTTAGCCAAGGAGTTAACTTAGTGATACTTGTATCACTATTAAGCCAGCGATTAGAATGGACAAAGGAAGGGTTACAAACATCGATAACAAATTTCGATTTTGTCATGTCTGTAATGTTAATAAAAAAGAGTACCAATTTAACTTTGTTTTTATTTGTGAATACAAAGATGTTCGTTTGGAAGTAATTCAACAGAAATTCCTTCAAAACCGGTCTTTGACCAGATTGAATGTACTGATGTCCTTTAGAAGAGCAGAATATGTAAGCGCACTCTCGCGGTACTTTTATTAAACTCTGACCAAGATAAATAATCTGTTTAATAAATAATTACTGGGAATATGTTCGTTAGGAAGATGTTTAATCCATTTAAACATCGTCTCCATCATGTTGTACAACTATATACTAGGCCTAGATGATTCGCACCTATGGCCTCACCTACTGACCACACTGTTGATTGCTTCTCTAATTGTGATATAAATATGAGAACATTGTTTCTGGCCTGATACCTAAGAAATAAGGTAATGGTCCTTGAATGACGTCATATGTAAAATCCATAAAAATGTATTTTGCAACCAATGTATTGACGGAATGTACGTACAAATTTATGAACAGGGAAATGGTCTATAAATCGTAAAAGAATAGCACCCAACAAAAGTTTAATGTGGATATACAATTGATAAGCTCATTTACTTAAAAACAAGATACAAAACCAGTGCTAAAGCACTTTTGTCCGCTAATAGCGAAGAAAAACAAAGTGAAAGGTAATTAACCGGTAGACGCGCTGGTGTCGTCAACTATTTTGTACTTGATGGACATCTGTTGGACAGTTTTCTACACCATTAACATGAATAAGTTCACCTTCTTGCAGGTTGAGACATGCACATGCATGCAATTCGAAACCTCTTTTTCTGTTATTTTTCCCTTGAGACTTCTGTTGCTGGTCTCCCTGTTCGCCAAGTTCCTGGCTTACGCTTTACTGAGATTATTCTTCTCCCGTAAGAACTTATTAAATATGAACAATTAAGGTAGGCGTCCTCTGGGCCTGTGCACGGCAGCTCTTGTGAGTTCCACCAAAATGAACTGTAAATATCCTTCCGCCAGATCAATATTAACTTGTGCAAACCGACACTGGACTTGGTTTTATGGCTTCACTGTCTAATTCTCAGCGTTGCCAAAAGGGCTCATTTTACTCGACTCGCTTTTAATTATAGCATGATATATGATACATAAAGCCTATAATACATTCTTCCCTTTCTGGTTGTTTTGTATGTATGCATCTTCCTATGCAAGGGTCAGTATGTGCAAGACGAGACTTCCACAATACTATCCCTTGCTGTAATTCGAAGGGAAA
>JAVFBX010199586.1:0-12719 GCA_034783855.1 Mopalia kennerleyi | reverse complement strand
AGGTGAAAACAAACCTCGCTTGTATTGTTTATGTTAAACTTTGTTAGCCAAACATGCCTGTTATTTATGTAATGGAAATGTTTCATCAGGTTGATGAGTGCTGCCAAGTTTAGACAAAACTATACACTATATAGCAGCTACTATATAAGTCATTAAATAACACATTAAACATAAAGCTAGAGATTCTGAAATCCATGTTTCAAATATATTATTATTCTCTTTTTATTGAGGATTTTTTTGTGAAACTACTTCAAAGCTGACTAATTCAACACAGAATTTATAAATAGGGAGCATTATAAGTTTTGAACGACATTTAGAAGTGGGGTAACATAATTATACAATTTCTGGAAAACCACTTCTTGTTTTGTGATAGAACACAACGTTTCGATACATTTGCCTGTATCGTCATCGGGTGTAAATGGCTAAAGAAAACATAGGAGAGGTCATGGGCTTAGCCAGAAATTGAAATAAGGGTGTCCAAAATGGTCACTTTGCTTCACTTTTCAAAAGACTGAGTGTCCAATTTTGACAGTTTCTTATCTTCTGCATGTTAAAATCTCTTAACAGGGTGTCCAAATGAGGCACTTGCTTGCTTCAGGGCGTCCACTTGGACGGGTGGGCGGGTGTCTGCCTAAGCCCTTGGGAGAGGTAAAAGCTATATACCAGTATAAAGTAGTTAAATAAACAAGGTCACATGTTCTAGTGACCAGTGTGGACCATAACCACAGTTAAGATATCTAACATGCTGCATGTATAATAATATTTGGCACATTAATCCTCTTTTTATACATGCAGCATGTTAGATATCTTATCTGTGGTTATGGTCCACCTTGGTCACTAGAACATGTGACCTTGTTTATTTAACTACTTTATACTGGTATATAGCTTCTACCTCTTGAATTATTTATTTTCTTTAAAGTCCATATTTATGATTAAATGATTACGATAATCAGGATTTAAAATATTAGACCACTCAGTGGAAGAGAGGTTAGACAGAAAAATACCTGTATTCATACCTGTATGTGCTGTGAACACAATTATTAGAAAATATTTTCGCAGATTAACTTCAAACTTGGTATGTATTACATAATTTTAGCATATTCATGTCTGTATGTGTTGTGAACACGATGTGTAGAGAATAAATTCACGGATTAACATCAAACTTGGTATATAGCTTCCTCCTATTAAGACGATGGATGTGATTGTATTTCACTAAATTCCGTTAAACCAAATGACTGTTATTACATGAGTTTAGAATATTCGAAAAAACTTACAAAAAATATGGCTGACACGGCATAGAGCACCAAAAAGGTGATTAACACCATAACGTTACTTTTTGACTCTTTGCAGAACACCAAATAGTTCTTAAACAAAAGTAAGAAAAGGTGATTTGACTGGGATAAAAAGCTTATATTTTCAAAAAAAGCTTTAAGTGGTGGACCTGCTAGTTACTCAGCTTGTTCTCATTGTTACTTAGTAGCTTTAAAGGAAATCATGTTAAAGCAAACAAAAATTAGAGTGACTAAAACCGAACTAGTAAGTGTGAAAATACCCATCGGCACTTGATGCACATTTTGTATAGTCACCTTGTATTGTATTTATAGTAACTACACTAGTATTATTAAACAGTAAATACAGCAAAAGAGTTATGAGTATGATCATTATGACATATATATATTTGACAGATTTACTATTGGTTCTTTGTTTCCTTTGATACAGATTTAGACGAAGTGATTAAAAGAGTCTTAGAGTCACCACGTGGAGAAGCACTGCTGTTTTTAGGTTACTCCCCTAAAATTGTCCGTACAGCTATCACAAGTATACTCTTTTCTCACGGTAAGTATTCCAGTTTGCATTATTGCAACTTCAATGGCGTTATAATTTATAACCACCTTGAAATAGACCTATTCTTTCAGTGCTGATGATGGCTGTTGAAATTGGTGACATGGATGTGTCACACTGTTCTCTTTAATCCATTCAATAATTGTTTTACTGTTAAATAATTAGACATTTGACAAGATACTGAAGCTATTCTATTTAATGACAATACATAAAACATAACCTGTATCATGGAATTAACTCAAGCCTCAAGGCTAGTATAATCAATTTTTCTCAACATGTGGGAAACATCAGTTGAATTGAAATCTCTACAATGATGGACATCAATTGGTATAAAGTTTAGACATATTCACACGGCCACATTTGAAACAAAATTTAAAGCAGGTTTGTCCCTGTGAATGCCCATGGGTTGTTTAAAATTGATTTAAAGTAACCCACTTTATATGTAGCTTTAAGCTGCTTTCACCGTTACAACTACAGTGAAATTTGTGTAAACCCTTATCCCATAGGACTTCAAAAAAAGTCAATATCATAATTTGGGCTACAGCAACAAGAGTATAAAGAAATAAACTTGTTTTCCAAGATCTAGAGTTCCAAGTATAAACAAATATACCTAGATTCGCACTCCTCACTCAGGACTTGGTAATCCCAGTGTTCAACAATATAAAAAATACCAGTGAAATGAATATTGGTGATTTTATTAAGTATATGAATTGTATTTATCTTCAGATTGGGATGAACGCCTTGTGACGACGAGTGAATTGGCCGGCATTGTGATGGATATGTCAGACGAGAATGATGAAGATTCAGACAAAGAAAACATCCCAACAATGGGTGAGTCATTACTGATAGGTTGTAGTGTATTAAATAAACACTTGTTTTTTTTATTTTGCAAGTGATAATCCAGCTTGCCATTAAGGACATAAATATGAATTTTGTTAGGATTCTTCTTCAGATTTGAGTTTTATGTCCATATCAAACGACAACTTTTACAAAATGTTCAGAATATTATACAAAAATATGATGCTACAAAAACTGTTAAAACTTCACTCAATGGAAAATATGAAATGACAAAAGATGAAAATATTAAACTTGTTGATAATGTGATGGAGTTCGTTTGTCAATACTTCAAAAGATTGTTTTAATTTTTGGGTTCTTAGTGCAGATCTGTTAACAGTATATGCACAGTGAATAGTTCTATTAGTACATTAACATAAGAAATGTTATCCACCCCGCTGTTCACGCCATCCATCCCTCTGTTCACCAATCCAACGATTAATTCATTACACATTCTCCTATTATCTGGTTAACTTGTAATGCTGCTTCCTCCAATGAGGACTGCATGAAATTGTTTGAAAAATATTCATTCTATTGAAGTGGTTAACAGGTAGATTCCTTTTTATATGCCCGATGGAAATCGGTCGTATTATATTATGATCAGTGTCCGTTCGTCCGGTTGGCTCCAATCCCTTTCCGGGGCAGAACTCGAAAACTATAAAGCCAATCTTTATGAAACTTGGTAGGCACATTAACCATTAACTGTAGTTGTGCTTTTTGCTATTATGGATTCCTCATTTTAGAAATCTGTCCGTCTGTCTGTCCATTCGTTCAGATGGCTCCAATCCGTTTCCCGAGCAGAACTCGAAAACTATAAAGCCAATCTTTATGAAACTTAGTATGCACATTAACCATTACCTGTAGTTGTACCTGTCGCTATTTTGGATTCATCTTTTTAAAAATCTGTCCGTCTGTCTGTCCGTTCGTCGGGATGGCTTGAATCCGTTTCCGGATCAGAACTTGAAAACTATAAAGCCAGTATGTATGAAACTTGGTATGCACATTAACTGTAGTTGTGCCTTTTGCTGTTACAGATTCATCATTTTAAAAACTAGTCTGTCTGTCTGGATCGCTATAAATCGCTACCAAATCCATTAACACTGTATACCAAATTCCATGGTTACCATAGTTTGGCTGGTACCCAAATCAATTTCCCACTTTTTGCATTCTTCCTTAGAACATGTCATGTTGCATGACATTATCTGAAAGGTCTTGGGTTACCATGGTCATCCCACGAACACCCACGAGGGCGTATGTTGGGCTTACTAAAACTCTTGTTCAATTTAAAATTTAAATCTTTAATCCTTAAAAATTAAAAATATTGAAAATGTTTTGGACCAAAATGAATATTTAATTCAAAGCTAAGTAGTCAGTATATATTTTTACTTCTATCAAACTTTTAGAATTAATAGTTTGTTTAAGCAGGTATTTAAACATAATTTAGAACTTTTCCCTTTTGTTTAAAGGATTTCCTGTAAAAGCACAAGGTCGTGGCAAAGGTGTTTCGCCGATACATAACTTCAACACAATGGGCCCACCACCAACCACTATTTTCGCATCGCCTCCAACTGGTAACATTCAGCGGTTTCCAGTAGCAGCCCAAGCATCCGTTCCTGCTGCTCCACAGTATTTCAGAACTGAGCCAATCAATATTCAAAATCAAAACCAGAATGCTAGTGTTCAGTGGGCTACAAAAGCAAGTCGAGGTCGTGGCAGAGGTCAAGGTCAAAGGTTATGGCAGAAGGATAGTCAGAGGTCACAGAGACAGTTTCAAGGGAGACCACTCAATCAAGGAGATTGGGACAGTGGAAATGTATGTTGTACAGTGAGAAAATAAAACTTAAGGAATGTAGCGTCAGAGATCTGGATAGCACTCTCATCTTGAGATTTTTTTCACGAGTTACCATTGCTTTTCACGGTTGTTTTTTGAGGAGTATGTTTCGTTGCCCTGGTGCTCAAAGTTAATCTATCACAGCCTCTTTGGTTTGCTTCCAGTAGGTGTGTGTTGTCGAGGACTTTCTAGATATTAATTTCCTTAATTTTGGGGGGGGCACATAGTTGGAGGGAGCTTCCTGTTGCCCTGGTACTCTTAGAGTGCTGTTAATTTGTTAATTTAAAAAGCAGAGTTGTCGTCATTGTTTGAAAACACTGTAGTTATATCATCTAGTCATGACTGTCTCAGTACGACGTTAAACACCAATCAAACAAACAAACAAACATGACTGTCTCCTTTTTGCATTTACTGGATGCTTTCACATAAAATCGAAAAATTGACGGTTCCCTCCCCGAGTGAAGGATTTTTTAAACCTGCATGTCAGCTGAAAACATGCTAAATGTATGTGTTACTCAAAGAGCTATTTTTTCAAACAATGATGTCAGTCTCGCCTGTTAAATTAGCCAATTAGCGGCTATGCTTACTCGAATGCAAGTGCAATACAGATGTTTGTCTTTGAAAATATGAAATAAAGAAAATAAGTTTAAGTAAAAAATCTCCCTTTCCCTTTAAGCATGGCGTAAAACATCACTCAATTTTCTTTTGAACCAGTGGACACTTTGTTTAAGGCCCCCAGCGGTGGTTTATTGGTTAGCGTGTCGTCCTACTAAGCTTACTTTGATGTACCCCTTAAGCAGAGGTCCCAACCCGCCATACTTGCATGTGTGGGCTGTCTACTTGCAAAAACGTGGGCAAAACTTGTGAATCCGTACATGGTGAGTACCGCCTCAGTACGGATTTGGGAGCATGCAGACACGCCGTAACACTGTGCTGTGTTCCGGATTCACTCCCAAGGACGTCTTTCCCCAAAAACGTACGGACTTAAAACACGCACGATGGGTTGTGACCCGGGCCTGACTGATTACAATCTGTCAACCTCCGATATATACATGTAAATGACTCAGATAATATTGGGGAGATTTTTATGAGGCTCCTTCCTGGTGTTCCACTGTATTGAAATAAACAATCTGCCTTTATATAAACACCAATCAAGAAAGAAAATATATCATTTTTATCCCTCCTCTTTTCTGGATATTTTGGATTAAACTCAACAGTTTGTAGCCCACAACTGTGGCTTAGTGGTTAACATGTCTGTTTACTAATTCTATTTCGAGGTACCGTTTGGGGGTGTGTGGCTAAGTGGCTAGCGAGTGCGCTTACTAATCCTACTTTGATGTACTGTTCACGGGATCAAGTTCGTCTGTCGACTGTTGCATATATGAGTGAGTCAGACAGTTTGGCTCCGGTAATGGCGGTCGTGTTCTTTTTCGAGGTTTTTCACCTTTTTTTTCACTGTAATTAGACAAGAAACAGTGTGAAGTGGATAATCCATCGTCCTATAAGTGAAACACCCCTTGAGTAAGCCATTAAACCCAAATTAAACAATTGATGTACCGTTTGAGTCAGATTCAGGTATATGAGGGAAGATTGGCACTGAGTGCGTCTTTTTATTTGGAACTTTGCATTTTGAATAAATGCTTGTTCAATGGTTGAGTGTATTAAATAAAGCATCAAGAGATGTGGTTTCCTTACACTTTTCCATCAGAATTCAGTTAGAGAGATAATATGTTGTCATATAAGTGAAATACCTTTAAATATTGACCTCAGTCAAACAAATAAACATACATGTACAATTCTTTCTTGTTCCAGATCCAAGGTGGAAGAAATTCAAATTTAGCCAAGAAGTATAGTAACCATAGTAACGAGATGGGTGCCAATTTTCGACCTCGGACTATAATTCTAGTCGACATGGCAGTGCAGACAGGTAAGTCCTTTTTCAAAACTTTTTCGTAACTATAGATTAGATGAGCATAAATAATATTTTTTTAACATTTTTACAATATCTTTAAACTTTTGCACCATTTGGCTAAGGGCTTATCCATTGTCCTAATCACACTGAAATTGTCTAAACTTTGCTCTGGAGGCACATCCCAATTTTCTGGAACTGTTAACTGTTAAGTAGGGGTGGGCATTGGGGAGAAAAAATATATTGTTTTGCAAAATTTTGTATTGCGTTACGTACTGCAATATATTGCCACACACTCGACTTTGCCTTCTTGTTTGGAATCCTCTCCCCTCTGTCCGCCATATTGGAAAATTGAAATGTCACGTTGGGCTGAGCATCTATAGCGACTAAAACTAATTATTGAGTAATTAATGCATTTGAAGCGTTAAAAAATCTGCTGACAACAAATAACGCTGTAAATACTCAGAATATGGTGTAAACATAACTAAATTTTAAAAAATAACACTTGGCTTGAACACACTACGTTATTACCGTACGGAAATGGCCGAAGATTGGCGACTTTACTAGAGTCCCTCGCTTTACGGAAATTACCGAGTGAGATACGAGAACTGGTACACAGAATTCGTATCGCAATACTCGATATGGGTACAACACAATCGCGATAAACTGGTAATATTGCCCTACTGTTAAGGTTCATCGATGTCATACTTGTATATTGAAATACCCCTGAATGCAAATCAATAAGAAGGTTCCTTTCTTTAAGTAAATGTACTTTTTTCTTCTTCAGATTTTTCAGACAGTATTGCTAATTTAACATTAAAAGAGAGACCAAATTCTCTGTACAGAAATTTACCTCCAAAGACAGGAGATCATGCAAAGGGAGGTAATGCTTCTCAAGGAGAAGATGTGGATTCAGATAGTGGTTATAGTAGTCCTCTCCACCGAAGAAATATGGTCTCAAATGGAACCCACCCTCTGGAACCCCAATACTGTGATAATAAGGTGTATTCAAATCAAGCCCCAGAAAGCTGTGATGCAAGTTTAAATGTCGTTTCGACCTCACCCTCCAAACTTAGTTATGCTGCTATGGCACAGAGACCTCCGCCGCCACGGATACCAGTTACTGAATCTTCCCTTGAAGATACACCACCTTCACAAAATCAAAAAGGCAAATTAAAAAATCGCAATAGCGATAAGAAACTAGGTGAAAGTTTAAACTTTAAAAATGCAAATGTGAAAAGTAGCTTAAAAACTGTAGAACAGTCTTTGGATTCTGAAGAAAAAACCAAGAAAAAACGCAAACGGGTTCGGAAACGGAGAAAAAAAGGGGAGGTTACTCAAAATACTGATGACAGAAATGCGTCTAATGATGACACTAATGATCATTTTGATATTCCTCCGGAACACATTTTACATTTTGAGGACGAGGAGGAATTCCCTGATCTACTCACTGCAAATCCAGCAAGGGTAGATTACTCAGTTGAAAAGAGAAAAAATCCAGTACCCACATCTGTGAATTTAGGATTTCCTCTGTCACCAACATCATGTCTAGCTCAGTCGTCAAAAAAGGTGAGTATGATTTTGTTTGTACCTTGAACAGATATATGAACAGATGCCAGTTCCAAGAGCAATGTCCGCCTAAGTTCACTTTATTTGTCATGGCAACACAGATATTTACCTGAACAATATTTAAGTATTAATATCTATTAAAAATAACATATTTTTAACTGCAAAGAAGATATAAATTATGTCCTCTGGTTTTCGTTAGTAGGTTTGATACCTTGACATGCCATCAGATCTTGATTTAACACTGGAGGAATTTCCAACTGGATAAAACACTTCACATTTTGTGTTTGTTTTTATGGCTTTTTCTTACTTGTGGGAAGATCTACTCAAGATTGTGGCCATATGAGTTAAACATTCCCTGCATCTGTAGACTAGTAAACTTATTCAGAAAAGGAAAACAAACTGGAATGGGAGGCTCGGGAAGTTGGCAAGGGAGTTAATTTTATCCGTGCAAAGTGGTCCTCTGACGTTGAAACGGTCGAGATTTATGGACTTTTTAACAACGTCACAAGGCAAAAATGTTTATGACGTCATGTAAAAGCTCCACTATCACGAATGTTGTGACGTCAAAGGAGCGCTTTGCACGGATAAGATTACCTCCCTTGCCAACTTCAGAGCCTCACATTGGTGAACAGCTGGAGCTTTTACAAATGACTTTCTTCCTAATGTCAGTAATGTGCTTGATAAATTCAATTGAGTGAAAGTTGCCATTGACTGGTGAGAGCTAGACAGTGTCTCCGGCAATCGCGGGGGTGGTTTTTACGAGGTTTCTTCCCGGTTTTCCACCGTAATTAGGCCAGGAACAGTGTTAAGTGGACAATCCGTCGTCATATAAGTGAAATACCCTTGAGTACGACTTTAAACCCCAATCAAACCAACAAACAAACAAACCATAATTTTAAAATATTCATGCCTGTATGTGTTGTGAATATGATAAGTAGAGCATAAAATTCACAGGTTTACCTCAAACTTTTAATATAGCTTCCTACCATTAAGGCAATGGGTGGGATTGAATTTCACCAAGTTCAATAAAACAATATGGCCAGCATTGCATTATTTTTCAATATTAATGTCTGTATAAAAGAGATATTTCATTGCCATTAAACACACTTTTTGTTATTCACTTGAATTGTTCTGTGCGAAAGCCCTTCATTTCTATTAAGATGTTTCATAGTAATGTCTACATTTCACCATGCAACACAATTGTACACCATTTCTGATTTGTCATTCTATTCCACGTCACATTCAGAGTAGCGCAATTCCGCTACAATCACTGGGTTTAAAATTTTCATAGAATATTTAATAAAATAGCTCTGTTTTAGGAATTCATTGTTGGTGTTAATAATAAAAAGATTATTACACAGTGCAGTTTGAATACCATAAATAGGTTCTCATGCATGAAATTACCTTATATATGTTTACAGTACTGTCAAACAAACATCTTTTGAATTTTTTTTTTAAGCAAAATCAAAAATTTCCAAGTCCAAATACCCCAAAACTGGAGGAGGTGCAAAGAGTCCAGAGCTGACGTCAGCTGAAAACCTTTTCCTGGACATTTGTGGAGAGATGCCCAGTGTAAAGGGTATTGATGGTGGTGTGGAATCTGAAGGTATGAACCTGTGTTCTCTAATTAAATATTTGTCTACCTGGTGAAGACTAATTAGCTAAGCTGAAATGTAGAGCATCATGCACTATATCATAATTTTTTCTGTCAACTATTATTATAGTAGGAGGGGACTTAGAAATGCTATTCGGTGTCTGTCCATCTTTCTGTCTGTCTGCCTGTCCTTCCATCCGTCACAAATGTTTGTAAAAATGGTAGCTCATTACAATCTTCATTAAAACATGAAGCTGGTACTGCTCTTTGGAAATTGTTGTAAGAAGGGCTTTTTTTATACATCACATTCTGTAAATATATGTGTAACTACCAACTTAATTTGTGATCTTACATTTTGTACAGGACTGCTTATCATTTAGCTTAAATGAATTATTTTTTTTTCTTTTCAGTTGCTACATTGGAGTGGAAATCTCCTTTTTCAGGGCAAACCTATTCGTTGTTGTCCCCATCTCAAATTCAACCAGGGCCATCCATTCAGGCTACAGTTCCTGAGATTGTTCCTTCCCCACAGCTGTCACCATCCCGCACCTTAAGTGCATCTCCAGCACCGCTTCGACTGTTTCCTACGCCAGGGGCAAAAAAGACCAAAAATCCCAGATCAGATAAGTTGAAGTCTGATCTGGAAATTGAGGTTTTGCGTCTGGAGAAGGAAAGGGTTGAAGCTGTAGATAAGCATGATGCAAAATTGAAATTACTAAAATTAAAATGTTCTATTCTTGAGAATCAAAATTAAGGCTTTTTCCACACAATTGACCCCTTGAAATAAATAATTAAATTGTCAAAAATAATTTTAGTTATTTACTTATTTACTATACTTTCCACACCTTGCCTTTTCTAACCCTAGGCCATTAATTGGCCTAGTGGTATTGTCATCTTCCCTCTGTCTGTGCGTCTTTCTTGACCTTTTAAAATTATATCTGCAAGACAAAACAGGACTGAATCCCCAACTTTAGAAATGCATTGAGTTGTTTGTGAACGGTGTTCAATATTTACTTATTCACTTCTCAACAAGAATAGTTATTCTCCTTCAACAAGTGTTTTTGTTGGACCTGGATTACCAGATTATTCTCATTACAACTGTTATGCGAATAACATGACCACAAAACTTAGGATAAAGTATAATATCTGAAAGAGCCCTATGGAAATGCAGGGTCTTCTGATCACAACTTTCAGATTTATCTCCCCTTTCTCACCTCCATTTTCATATGAATGTAATAGTTTTTTTTAGCTTCTTTCTTTCTTGCTATGTGCTTTACTTAACCCTTTAGGCTGACACAGACATATGAGTGGAATGGCCTTTAGTACTACAGGGTTAAAGTTGTAGCAAATATAATACCTTTCGAAAATGATTTTAAAATTCACAAAATCAACATATCGAGGGCTGAGGACTAACAAGTTCTATGTCCACATTTTTAATTTTACAGTTAACCTATTGATAGGGATCTAAGGGCTAACAAGTTCTATGTCACAATGTTACACTTCAGAAGGGGAAGTAATTCCATCAGAAGATATGAAAGTAATTCATGGTTATCAATAGAAAAATGTGACATGGCTAACTTTCAACCTCAATTATCTCAGTTTAAGGGAAAGTGGATATAGAACTAGTCCTCAGCCCACAATATGTAAAACTTCCAACTTTATAAAAAAAAATTCCAATGAAAAAATGACACATGATGAATGATACAAAGCAGAATTTTTATTAAAACCCAAAGGCCTGGGCTCAAAATGGACAGGACATTGTGCATCTCTTATTTGCAGTTAAACATTCAGATTTTAGGATAATAAAACAAATCATTCTGATCTCTATCTAAAAAAAAATTGTCTGCCTGTCCATCAGTCCGTCATTTGCCTTCACTTCACCTCGTGCCATATTCTGATCTCTATCAAAAAAACTACTCAATATATCGAGCTTAAACTTGTTTCATTTAATACCTGACATATTGGTAATGTGCGCTGTCGTGGCATTATTAATGTAACATTCTTCGAAGTTTGTCTAACTGTCAATCTATCTGTTCTTTGCCTCCACTCTACCTCCTGTCATATGCAGATGTCTATCTAAAAAAGTGCTCAATGTATAGATCAATCTTGTTTCATTTACCGGATTTCATATTGGAACTTTGCAGTGTCATTATGCCAATGATGTAACATTCTTGGAAGTTTGTCTATCAGTCTGCTTTTCGCCTCCACTCTACCTATTTTTATATTTTGATGTCTGATACTCAATGTATCGAGCTGAAAATTGTTTCATTTAACTGCTGCCAAATTGAGACTGTTTACTTTTATGATGATATTCATGTAACATTCCTGGAAGTTTGTCTGTCCATCCGTCCATTCTTTGTCTATACTCCTGTCATATTCTGATCTCTATCTCAAAAAGTACTCAATGTATCGAGATGAATACATAATATCCCCTATGTACTTTTCTATCATTTTTTTTTCAAGTATATAATAATTGCATTACAACCTGCACTGCTTTTGTAAGCAGGTGCTGTTATCACTGATGTACACTTGACATTGACCCACCACTTCTCACTTGACAGAGAAGCAAAAATACTGTATTGAATTTTGATTAAAATTACTTTAAAAAAGGCATTTATGGGATTAATAGTATCTCACATTCGTGACCCTGATATCCAATTTACAAAAAAAAATCTGGTAGTCGATATTTATTCCTCACTAGAGCCTCCGAATAATTGAAAATCACGACTGTCATTCCATTAATTTGATATCTCTAGGCCACTCATTAGAGATCCTCTATATATACAGTGGGGAATTATTTGGAAATGAGTAACGGGGAGGGGGAACATCATGAATTGTAAGCTTGAACCATTTAATGTTCAGTGAATATGAAGTCACTTGATTCATGACTCCTGTAATTACAACTTGGGCACTTAATATCTTTACTAATGTATAAAATAAATTTTTTTAAAAGAAACAAAGGTTATTGTTGTTTTATGTAAATTATTTTGTTCTTTGTTGAACAGACTAGCCACAGCAGTGGTTCAGAGGGTAGCGTACAGGATTACTGATCCCCCTTTGTCTGTAGTTACAGGGAGCTCCTTGTTGCACTGTGTTTTCCACCATAGTTAAAAGGAATAACCAATGATTTTCGACCAATA
>JAVFBX010199575.1:0-12719 GCA_034783855.1 Mopalia kennerleyi | reverse complement strand
ATTGGTCGAATTTAAACGTCATAGACAATTGAATAGTTATCGGAATCCTATATAGCTGTCGCTACAGCTCTAGTTGGATTTATCGTTGTACTCAAGTACTGGTTATTTCACGTATAACATAATTCGGATCTCCGCTATGAAGATTGACTAAATGCATGCATACCCGAATTATCTTGATTCATACTCTTTATAAAATGCATATATTCTATGCATATATTAAATGCATAGAATGAAATAATATTACTAACCTCAGCACGTTATCATAACATAAAGTATGATAATGACCTTCGATTTATCCCATCATACCGAATAACATGATTTTTATATCTCAAAATAACTAACTATTAATGAAATTATATTATGAAGCAACTGTTATTCATATTAACTTGCTTGTATTTACGTTAAACTATAACTAGCTTACGCAGCTTTGACCAAACAACAGAATGCTGACACGAGTTGTTATCCTTGTTCCGTGCTTTTCGAAGGCGTAACATTCACTATTCACTAAACTGCGGTTCGTATTCTGCTCATTTGTAGAATTCTGATATTTTATATATCTTCAACACGTATCAATTTCTTGATTATTAAGCTATGTGATTACGTAAGCTTACATATGTTTACTTGACAGCTGTGCCACATTAGAGCAAGTACGGTATGGCTAACACCTTTCTAAAAGATGTCACGGTACCACTAGCTCGAAACCGTTTATATCGCCACTAAGATTATCTCATAGGACTGATTTATACCATAAAGCTGTCTACGGTTATTTAGACATTGAACAAACAACATTACGAATGGTGTGTGCTGCTTAAAAATACCTGAAAAAAGGAGAGAAGAGACCGTAGAAGTTTTGAACGTATTTGGTTTATTCTCAACAGGAACACAACACCGTACCCAGTTTTATCCAATCAACATGCAGAGCTGAATCATGCTCCTCAAGTCACTTATTATCTCCCTATGAACGTAACGAGCAAAAATAGGATTCACAATAAAATAGATTGCATTGGTTGAGGGGTCCCTAAGAATAATCTAAAGAGCGCTAACAATAGGTAGCATGGACATATTACTAAACCTTACATAAAGCAGATATGTTTCGAACTATTTTTCTGTGTCAACGAATGAGTTGGATTACATTTTATCCTTGGAATCTTTGACATCTGACGGGGGGCACAGGTTTTTAAATCACTGTGTGTCATCACTTAACTCGGCCGTGATATATTTCCATCTCAGCAGCTGTGCAACCAAGGCAATGTTTTATATCTTTACGTTATATGCAAGAACATTTGGAGGGTCTATATGCTATAATTGACCCCATATGTCCAATCAATTCAACTTTGAATTCAATAGTTAGCATTTCCCAGGTGTAAGCTGTGCAGATGAACCCTAAATATTCAGTTTTGGGGAGTCTAGTTGGGCTTATGGGTTAACTAAAAATCAATGAATGTAGGCATATATATATGATTTATCGATTTTAATTGATCTACATCCCTGTGCCAGTGTGATTGCTTTTAGAAATATATATATTTTTCAATCCCTCCAGGTGTCGAACCAATTCAATGCCAGGAAATAACTGTACCAATGTGTAAGGGTCTGGGTTATAATTTGACCTACATGCCCAACCAACTCAACCATGAATCCCAGGATGAGGCTCTATTACTGATGCGTCAATTCGAACCCTTGGTAGAAATTCAATGCTCCCCGGATTTTCTGTTCTTCGTCTGCAGTCTGTTCATACCCAATTGTATTAATAGAAACCAAAGGCTCATACCGGTATGTCGATCAGTCTGTGAAAGGGCAAAGGCTGGATGTGCACCCATCATGGCAAGGCATGGCTTTCCTTGGCCAGAGATATTTTACTGCGAAAGACTTCCTGAATATGGTACTCGAGGTTCATTAGGCCTATGTATGGACCCCAGTATGACAGATAAATCAACACCGGCTCCTACAACAGATTTAAAGACTACGGATACTACTCACGTGACAACGTCAACGCCACCGCTAGGTAGGTACATGTGCCATCAAGAATTAAAAAATATTGATACTTTTCCAACACTTAATGATATCGCAGATATGCCGACTATACTGAAAACATATAAATAGCTTCATAATATACGGCATTTGGCTTCATAATAAAACGGCATTTGGCTTCATAATATACGGCATGTCTCTTCATAATATACGACATTTTGGCTCCATAATATACGACATTTGGCTTCATAATATGGTGGACTTTTTTGTCTTATAGGGTGTTTCTACTTCAGATAATAGCCATCTTCCTATGCAAGGGTCAGTATGTGTAAGACGAGACTTCGACAATACTATCCCCTGTTGTAATTCAAAGGGAAAACGCGGCACAAAATTTCATTGGACTATGATAGAAACACGTAGGCTAATCAAAAATGCGTTTACACATCAAACAAACAAGCTTGGCGCAACTGCCAATTGGCATGTCTGTGATTATGCCAGGACTCAGTAATGGTACTAATATCGTGCATGCATATTACAAAAATAGCCTACTTGTCTTCCTGTGTTTATATCGTTTCTTTCTTATTCTAAGAAAGCCCCCATCTGATTGGGTTGAGTAAAGAGAGGTCATCCGAAAATAGCCGTGGTCAACTCCAGCTTACTCATGTTTTATCGCCTTAGGAGGCAAGGTAAGAAAGGAAGAGAGGCTTAATGCGACGATCTTCTTTTCCGCCTTGCCTCGGGAAGATGCAAAAAAACCTATAAGAACAAAAACAAAAACAGAAAATGATTGTGAGGTACTTCTGGTGAAAATTTAGTGAGCATGAAAATGTTTGAAAACTTTTGAAAACTAACCTTGCGCTCAGAGCTTAATTTTTCATACTATGTATTTAGGCTCGGGTAATTCACTGATTTCAGGCCGAACTAAACTCCCCAAAACTATTTTCATTGATCACAAAACAAAGCGTCGAAACGTCCAGCAAAGGTGAAGTTCTCTGTGTTCCAAATTACATTATTAAGAAACCACAGGGAACAAGAATATACATTTGAGCAATTTAAGTTTTAAACAAATACCCTTTTACCGACGGAAGGTAGCCAAGGGCTAGACTTTCTAAATATTATACCAGCCAAAATATTTATCTTTTTACTAGTGGAAAATGTGCAGTTTTAATCGCAAATTTTCAGTTGTGTGAAGCTTAGTTTGTTGTACCTTCTAAATATCAATATAGGAATGTTTCTTTCCTTCTCGTCAGGTGACAGACCTAGTCGATGTGAAGAAATATATGTACCAATATGTAAGGATATAGGTTATAATTTTACCTACATGCCCAATCAACTTAACCATACACGCCAGGATTACGCTGGACTAGAAGTGTATCAACAGTTTTCGTTGATTAGAAGTCAATGCTCATCAGATCTTAAGTTCTTCATCTGTGGTTTGTACCTACCTAAATGTGAGAACGAAGAAAATTCAACACCTCCGTGTCGATCAGTCTGTGAACGGGCACAGGCTGACTGTGCTCCCCTCATGGCAAAGTTTGGCATCCCTTGGCCCGACAAATTTAACTGCGAGAACTTTCCTGAATATGGTGCCAACAGCTCTCAATGTATGGACCCCAACTTAACCCAGATACCAACACCGGCTGTCACCACGGATCTTGTGACGAAGGGTAGGTACCAACATAACCTCAAACATACTGGTGTGTTTCTAACTGAAAACACACTAAGTTCTTCATAATATATTTGTAAAAAACATAATGTGTGAGTCATTATATAATCTGCATAGAGATGACACAGCCATGTGGTATTCGTTTCCGTCTCTACGTGTGGGATACAGCTTTCCCACGCTTTGATTGGTCACTTTCTGTTCATTGATACAATTCAACCAATAAAATGCTCCAACTTACACGGGCTATCATTTGACAACTTGCATGGTTACTGCACAATTCCAAAACAATCATAGCTGAGCTTTAATTTGGCGATTCCAGCTTATTTCAGTTACAAAAATGAACCATTGGCACCCGCGGACGTGTTCGTGTAATAGAATCATCACCTAATATGACAGGATATTTTATCTCATTTTCCGTCTGTCTTTCAATTTAGTCCAAACTTTCATGCTTTTGTACTGATAGAGTGCAAATCTCGTCACGACATAGTTCGATGTGTTTGGAAGTGTTCGTTATAATGTTTTGTTTATGGGTGAAGGCTAATTGTTAGATATTGACTCGAATTACCCTTTTTAAAAATATTTCTAACACATTTCAGCAGAATAAAAATAGCATTTCAGCTGTCACTATTTTCTGTTCCGCGGGTGCTGATCACTCTGCATTCTAAACGTTATTTGCTGACCTACCTCGAGATTTCAGACGAAGATTCCAGCTCTAAGGTATCACCGATCCATCTTTTCGCTGATTATCCCCTGTTTTTCAGATGTTCATACCATACATTCCCCAGAATTTAATTCCCCAAAAAGTGTGGAAATGAAATACTCCAAGACTTGCCTAAACATAAGCTTGATAAATCCAAGAAAATAAGAATTTAAAAAGCATAGTTCCTGAGTTGTAGTATAAATGGGGGTTCTGGCGCAGTTTTTTCCTGTGATCATCCCCCACCCCCTAGGAGGGTCCCAGCATACACACATAACTGCCCCGGATGTTATGTAAGCCAAACAAACGCAACCAGTCTTGGAGTAGTAGCGAACGCATTCCCATTTAGACAAAGGCTATACTATTGAATACACCGAAGGTATAAAGAAGGGTAAGAATAATTGTCAGTGGCTTGTTTTAAGCTCTACGAAACTGCGGTCGCTCCTGCCTGGGCACGTACTGTAATGTCCACTTGATGCGCCTCCGAAAGGGGGGCGGCACGCAACCGTGTAGCAAGTGTGGGAAGGGGATGAAAAACCGTTTCCTTCTCTGCCAATTTTGTGGGTATGGCAACGAAAATGTCAAAAACTGACAGCGAAAGAAGGCAGCATTCGAGAAGGAGTTTAAACGTTTGGCCGGGATTGACCCCTCCCCAGTTTCCAATTAGAGAGATATACATCACTGCATATACTCATCCTAAGTGCCTAACATGGATGAATAACCACGCAACAGATGGATGAATACATCACCCAGCTGTAAGCTGAAATACATATACCCGACCCGGTCCAGAAGGTTGTGAGTAACATTCTGGACGATCCAATCCCGGAAGCAGCGAAAGAGAGATTGCTCAGACTACTGTTTCACAGCAAATACCGGCCTACCACTCCACCTAGGTTGAAAAAGGAGAGAAAAAGAAAGGTCCTGCTGCAGCAATTCGATCCCCTCCCAAAGGACTACGAGGAGGATATAAAGAAGCTCGAGTTCCGCCAAACTTCCTGGGTAATCGGAAATTACTTGCGGGGTTGGGAGATGGATGTGTCTGAGAGCCAAGGTGCAGACCCTAAAACCTTCGTCGAGGTGGCGCGCCCCCCAGATTCTGGCTAAACTTGAAGAAGAACTCCAAGCCATCAATGGCGTTAAGTTCCACCTTGCCCGCAAAGCCAAGCTCCGCAAAGCTAAACCAGATGGAACTGAGGAGTATACATCCCCTGTGCTACTGCACCTACAGGAGGCACTCCCCAAGGCTAGCGAAATCAAAGCAGCTTTGGACAAGGCCGTTCCACACATTCTAGAGCTGCTCGAGAAGTTGACACAGAGAGGATCCGGGTGGGTCGTCGACCACGTAGAAACGCTTTGGCCGGACATCGCCCGATATCAGCAACTGAGAGGCGGCTCCTACATTCCTCTACCCGCTGAAGTGGCTTCGAAGAACAAAGGAGGCCTGGCAGTCGTCAACTTGAAAAACAAAGACGACCACTGCCTACGATGGGCCCTGCGGTCTGCGCTCTTTCCCATGTGGAAGGACCCACAGAGACCGAGAAAGTACCCCACCAAGGACAACCTCGACTTCAAAGGGGTCGACGCCCCCACACCCATCTCTCAGATTTCAAAGGTCGAGAGACTGAACGACCTGCCCATCAATGTCTTCGGGTGGTATAAGGGAGTAACCGTCCACCACCTCAGCAATGAGCCTGAGCACATGCCCCGCATCAACCTACTGCTGGTCGAGAAGGTCGGTAAATTCCACTATACCTGGATCAAAGACTTAAACCGTCTCCTCTACGACCAGAGTAAACACCGAGAGCGTCTCCACGGGTACTCCAGGGAAGACCTACTGGACGCCCCCAAGCCCAACTGTAAAGGGATTGGACAGACGGCTGTGAGGGTAGAGATGCCCGAAGAGGGTGAAAACAAGCTCACCTTCCAGAACCACCACAAACAGCTGCCTGCACCATTCGTCATCTACGCCGACTTTGAAGCTCTAACCACAAAAATCGAGGGGGCTGTCTTAAACTCGAGCGAAGGCAACACCCAGATAACACACCATCAAGAGGCGTGCAGCTTCTGCTATCTCGTGGTGCGATGTGATGGGCATACAGAGCCGCCAGTGGAATATCGAGGGGCCAATACGGTAGAACGCTTCTTAAGAGCACTCCAGCAGGAGGAGGGCAAAATAAAGGCTGTGCTTGATAACCCCAAGGCATTACAGATGACGCGAATGGACAGATGGGTCCGCAACAACGCTACCACTTGTCATGTATGCGCAAAGCCGCTCGAGGGCGATTTCGCCCACGATCACTGCCACATGACTGGAAAGTATAGAGGACCCGCCCACAATAACTGCAACTTGAAACTGCGTCTGAGCCCTAAAACCACCCCCATCCCGGTAATCTTCCACAACCTGCGGGGTATGACTCCAACCTGCTGATGCAAGCCATCTCGAAAGTTGAGGGCCGCATCTCCTGTATCCGAAACAATACGGAGAAGTGTATCTCCTTCTCTCTCGGATTGCATCGGTTTATTGACAGCGCCCAGTACCTGCTGTCCTCTCTTGCCAAGCTGGTGGCGGCAAATAAGCCTGAGGCGCTCCAGATTACAGCACAATGAGTACATGGACTTCTGGGAACGGTTTGAAGAGCCCCAGCTCCCGTCCAAAGAGGCCTTCTATAGCAAGCTCTCTGACGAGGATATCAGCGAGGATGACTACGTCCACGCACAAATAGTCTGGGAGAACTTCAGGTGCCTCAATATGGGGGACTACCATGTCTACTGCCGCACCGACGTCCTCCTCCTAGCAAATGTCTTCGAGACCTTTCGGAAGAAAAGTATGCAGCAGCACGGCCTCGACCCCGCCCACTACTACACCAGTCCCGGGCTCTCCTGTGACGCCTTGCTCAAGAAAACTAGGGTCGAACACCTCTTCATCGAGAAGGGGCTGCGAGGTGGGGTAGCCATGGTTTCAAAAGGTTATCCAAAGGCAAACAACCCATATGTAGAGGGCTATGACCCCCAGAAACCCAACAACTACATTATGTACTTGGACGCCAACAATCTGTATGACTGGGCAATGAGCAAGCCCCTTCCGGTCAGCGGCTTTCGATTTGTTGAGGACTGTGAGGGCTTCGCTGCGAGCATAGCTGACCACCCGGTCAACAGCCCAGAGTGATTAATCGTAGAGGCAGATCTTGAGTATCCGGAGGCTGGTCCCCAACCTCTGCCATAAGGAACGCTATGTGCTCCACTATCGCAACCTACAGCTCTACCTATCACTGGGTATGCGTCTGAGGAAAACCCACAGAGCTCTTCGCTTCGAGTCCCTGGATGGAGCCCTACATCCGAATGAACACCGAGCTGAGTAGAAGGCGACTACCGACTTCGAGAAAGACCTGTACAAGCTCATGAACAACCCCGTCTTCGAAAAGACGATGGAAAACCTCCGCAAGCGGATTAATGTAAACATCGTACGGTCCCACGAGGAGGACAAGCTCAGACGTCTTATCGCCAACCCGTCCTGCGCCAGAGCTAATATCCTCGACGACAACCTCGCAGCCGTTCAGGTTTACAAGAGCCGCCTGGTCCTGAACCGCCCAGTATATGTAGGGATGAGCGTCCTAGACCTCTCCAAACACCTGATGTACGACTTCTATGACAACCAGCTGAAGGCACAATACGGCGAGCACTGTCAAATTATCTACGGGGACGTAGACTCGTTGCTCCTCGACATCGAGACCAAGTACGTGTACCAGGACTTGGCACAACACGCGGAGCTGTGCGACACTTCGGACTACCCAAAACACCACCCTCTACACAGCATGGCCAATAAAATGTGCTGGGGAACATGAAGGATAAGTGTGCAGGGCGTCCAATCGCAGAGTACGTCGGTCTGCGTCGCAAAATGTATAGCATCATAAAAAAGGCCAAGGGTGTGACGAAGAGCGTTGTGCTACAAGAAGCTCTTCCCGAACAAAGCCGCGTCCATGTCCATCCAGCAGATAGTAGAGCACGGGTTCATCAGGCTTCGTGGCCGAACGCCCTACCCAGAGTCAGTAGCGCCCGCCCTCTAGCTCACCAGGGTGATAGTGATATCGAACACAAACACTCGAGGAGAGCTTATTCTCAGCGCTATCAACAGCGCGGCTATATACGACGGAGGAGGTGTTCTTTGCAACCTTTTTGGCCTTGATGGCTGCCTTTGGTATCTGGCGATGAGTCGGGTCTCCTCATCATTCAGAGCCGTAACGACAGCGGGTAGCCGAGAAACCCAGTCGGACGACCGCTCTCCAGACGGAAGCCTCATCTCTTGAGCGTACTGGTGTCCAAAGAGTCGCTCAGACAGGGTCCGATTGAAACGTTCCACAATACCCTTACCCCGGTGAATGTCAACGAGGCCGCGTCAGACTTTGACGTCATGTTTGGCTAAAAGCTGACTCACCGCGCCCATGAACTCGCGCCCTGGGTCGACCTGGAATAGATTCGGCCATTTAAGAGGACTCCGCTTGTAGGTGCGAAAGAGAGCGACAGCGACCCCTTTGCATTCTTTTGTGGCCAACAGCTCGGCCCCTTTTAGCGCGAAGCCACGTCAACGACGGTAAGAGCGTATTTGTTGGTGCACATGCCGACCTTATCATGGGGAAGAAATAGCAGGTCATTCTGGTGGACTTCGTTAGGCCCGGTCACATCGAACTTCTGCCTTAGCATTTCGCAGCGGCGGCTAGGTTTTTTATAGCCTTTCAGTAGCCCCTTCAGCTGTCTGCTTGCTGTCCATCAAAGGTTGCCATTTATTTAAGAAGGCGTATAAGACTCCAACATGATTCGGTGACGGAGTCCGGAAACCTCTCAGTCGCAGTGTAGGTTGGTCGGACCCGTCAATACAAGAGCAGCAAATCGGAAAGCTCAACTCTCATCTCGCCTCCACAGTTCAATATATGTGTGTGCCTTTTTGATCATAGTCCGGGCCAGAGGACCGGGCATTTTGTGTCGACAGGCATTGCAGCAAAAAACAATCCAGCATTGCAAAATAAAGCTCTTCGGAGAAACCCATAGTATACTCGCGGTTGCAATGTGGCGAGCCTCTCGCGGCGCATCGAAGCATGCTCCTGTTTGTCTGATGACTCCGGCATGTCATACACAGGCTGAGTGCCAACCCCCAGCATGCCAGGCTGTTTGATCTCGCCGCTGCCCATCTCACCAAGCAACCGATCGATGTCCTCGTAGTCGCACATGTTCCAATCATATCCTCCTGGACCCGGACTCTAATATGTTGTCTGTGTTATATTGAAAATACGCGTCCTGTTATACACGGGCTCCCTCGGTTTATCACCCGCCGCAACACGCACCAGAAATAATTACCAGAACTATGGCCCACAATGTCGTCTTCAACTGTTCCGAGCTCATCGCTGCATGCAAAGCCTCCAAGGCCGGTCGCAAGCCGCTCTCCACGGTCAAGTATATGGGGCTCCACACCTCCGTCCCCGGCAAGAACGGACGGATGATGGTGCGTGTGCTTAAGGAAAACATGTCGGCCAGATACCTCCCCTCGACGACGGTGAAATCCCTCGTATCAACGCAAAGCGAGGTAACAAGTACGGAGGTATGAAGAAGCGCGACCACCACCCCACCCTCAACGTGTGCATTACAAGGTGCATGTCGATACTGGCGATCTGCCCAGCGACGATGAGAAGTCCGAGTACGAGTTCTGCCACAAAACGATGCAGAAACGCTTCGCCGACGGCAGCATCATCCACCGGGACGCCCACCACATGGAACACGGAGCACGGTCTTTCCACAGTTAGTCTGTCCGCAGATGATTGCCTAGTGGGCGTCTGGGGACAGGAGTTTTGCCAGTTGCGAACTAGTACAGCGCTTCTTTGAATCGGCCATCGCAGATGTTGAGCTGAGCGTCCACGATGATGTAGATACATATGTTCAAAAAGCCTGCCCTTTGCACCGCCTTAGTGATCTGCAGTGTCATGCCTTCGCTGCCGTTTAAAACTCGTCTTCCGCTACCGCGAAGCTTGTCATCATCCGGCGTTCGAAGGTCGAGCCACAGGGCGTACTTGGTGGTCAGAAACGCACCGAGTAATACGTCCGCCATCTCCAGGTCTTTGGCGATCATGCCTACTTCAGGGTGGCGCTTGTTACCCGCGGCAAAGAACTTCTTCAACTCATCCCACTGCTGGTAGGGTCGCATCCCCTGGGAATATAACTGATTGGGAACGCCCTCGATGGCGACCTCGATCTTCTGGATTTCGGGGCTGTAGGAGGCCTCAGTATCCCGCTTGAAAAAGCAGTGTCTGGCTCCTCGAAGAGCATCAGGACCCCCTTCATGCTGCGGGCGGGCACGTTCATGTTGATGTTCCACACAGTCCTTATTCATGCTGATCTTGCCGAGGCGCAGGATGCGGTCGTAGAGCACTGCGAGGTTCCCTGCATACCGGCCCTTGATAATGCGGGCCAGTTCTGGGTGTGTCACCTTCTCAAACTCAAGACAGATATTGTCAATACGGTATTTGCTTGTCTCTGGACTCACCGCCTCGCCGCTGGCCTGGATCATGCGGTTGTAGTCGTTGAAGATGAATTCATACACGGGGCGGGTCGCCGAGTGCGCTAGGATAGAACTGCATATGGCTCTCCAGTAGCTCAAAGTCGAGCGGAATATAATACCGGTTGCCGTAGGCCTTCGCAATAGCACGGTCTTCCACTTCGGCGTTACCATCGCCTGCGCCTTTCCGCAGCTTTGTGACGTTCTTTTCATCGGATAGGTCGATACCCTGGTACTGGGTATTCTGTCTCTCTGGGTTGGTCTTCCAGAGGTCGAGGTAGCAATACAGGTGATCGACATGATCTCGTTGCCGCTTACCTTTATAGCCTTCTTTTTGACGATGGCGCGGACCAGGTTTTTAACCACAGTCCTGTTGGCATCGGTTGAGTTAAGCGTGATGGTGAACGCCAATTGAGTTGTTCCCGGGACGATGACATGGTGCTGGACGAGATTTGGAAACCGAATGAGGAGATGTTGGTTCTGGTCGATACTGCTGGGGTTGTTCGTCAACACGACAACCTGCCTATGGCCTTTAACCCCGAGCGGGTCACGCAATCTTCGGTGAGGGTAAAGCCGGCGTCCGTAATTCTCAGCTGCCCTTGTTGGCCGTGTTAGACCGACTATCTCCCATGTTTAAATAGGGCCTTCACCATGGCCAACTTCGACAACCCTACATTCGATGATAACGACGTGGAGATGTGGGCGCCGATAGAAACGACGATCTCATCCTGCCAGATGCGCCTAGCTTTGCAGACTCTGCGGGCCGGACCGTTTCGTTGCAGCAAGAAATATTGCTAACAACCGTGGATGACTACTACAGGGTCATGGCTAAGGAGCAAGGGAGGACCCATCCGTTGGTCGCGACACAACGAAATTCTTCTTCGATGATCGCGGGAAATTACGTCTGAAGGCATTTCCCGAGGTCAACCCGACCAAAGCCTCGGGCGAGCCCTTAAAATTAAACACGATCGCTGCAAAGCCCGGCGGTGGGAGTATTATTCGAGACGAGCTGGGCTTTGTGGATTGGACAAGAAGGAAGCCCACTCTCCCGGATAAAGCCCTCCAGGCCGCTAACAGCGAGCTCGGTGTGACGACTTCTGTGGTAGAGAGCGTCAAGCTTCAGGATCTAGGACAGTTTGCGAAGACAGTCGGCTGCCGTGGAGAAGATGGAGACCTCACTCACGGAAACTGACATTGAAGCCGCCCTGAACACGATGTACGACGCGCCACTTAGCCCCCGGGAGATCAGAGGTCTTGATAAGACGATGCAGACGATACGAGGCGAACACCCGCGTAACATGGCCAAGCTATCCGAACTTTTTTACCGCACTGAGTTGGAGAAGATAAAAATGACCGAAGCTGATTCCGAATTCAGAACGGTTGCGCGACCTAGAAGATGAACAAGCGTCGCGCCTGGAGGCGACCGCAAGTACCAGAGAGGCTCTGCGTTCCCAAATCAACCGCATCCGAGAAACGATAAGCCGGATTCTACACGACGACACGACGCTGGCCGATCGCGTCCGCACACTCTTTCGAGAGCAAGGCATCACGATCGCAAGCATTCTCTCGGCATGGCCATCTCGACACTGGTTCTTCCGCTTACAGGAGGTACTTCGACGGGCGGCGCCATCTGATAAAGGCGATCTCAAAGACTGGGTCAAGAAGCACCTGCAGAGCCATGGGAGAGTCCTTGCCAAGTGGGCTGAAAAAGCGGCTACAACTCTACCTGGCGAAAACGGTCGGATGGCTGGCTGGAAATCTGTGGACAACCGTCGCCGCCGTGGCGGGCCTTCTCCTGCTTGCGGTGCGTGAACGTTTACGAATGAAACCAAAGCAGCAGTAGACCG
>JAVFBX010199564.1:0-12720 GCA_034783855.1 Mopalia kennerleyi | reverse complement strand
TCATTCAATCCACGAGGAGACGTTGCGTCGCAGTTGTGAACGCTCATGGAGGGCATACGCGCTATTGACATGCTTTCGTCAAGTTGTATATCTTACCATTTTTACTCCCTTACATTTCCGTAGCATTTCAGGTGGAACTGGATACATGGTGAACACGATCTTTATGGTACACCTTCCTTAATGGGTACAAAATGGAATTTAATCATTATTTAAAACCACTTTTCTTATATGTTCAACTTATCCACATCCGAACGAGTGTGAAGCTTTTTTTTGCTGAGTTTAGAATATAATTAATATCAAAATCTATACGTTTGCATGAAGAAAACGGTGGTTGGAATTGTATTAATATTGTCTAAATGCTAACACCTATGTTGTTAACCACCTCACAACCCTGCAGTCACCCCAGGGTAAACACAACGGTTGGACAAAGCCTGAGTTATAGCGCCTATATCTATGTTAAAAGTCCCCAATGATATCTCCACGGATTAGTTCTCTATTGGTAGCAGACCAACCACCACCGGAATCACACCATATAGTTTCTGAACGCTGTTCTTCAGTCTGTGGTGCTACCAACTACATATGTTTTCCCAAGACGAAGCTCTCCTAACAGATATATTAATAATGTAATGGATGAGACGGAGTTACCGAAATCTCTGTTAAGTGAATGTCCAGAAACTAGCCCCATACTAGTTCTCATGATGCTCTTGATCTTTGGGCTTATTTGGCTTGACAATACATATCTAATTTGTATGAAATCGCAAGAAGCGTTGACTGGTTAGTGTTACGCGTCTATTTTCGAGTAACAGTATGAAGCCTTGCGGCAGATCCGAATACAGGTTTTGTACTTAGCAGGTGTTGCGTTTTTAATGATCTGAGTTGAGGTTGTATGTAAGTACCTCAGAAAATTACATATTGTCTCTGTTGAAGTAACGTATGATCAGGCAAATACTATCACCGCTCTTTTTATATATATTCGTGTTATCAATTGTTTTATTGTATCTCTGATGTTAAGGTAAATCTAACTGTTCAGGTCATAACACTCAACCAATACTGTACTCGGGTTTACTTATTCTCAGTTAAATACATAAGTCAATATTGAACATTGTACACTTTATTGCCCGGAAACAGTACTTTATATGCACCTAATACTTATGATGTTTTCTAATAGGTTAACCGTTAAGGCGAGTTGCCCGATGCACTTGGAAAAATTCCCAATGGATACCCAGCAGTGTCCGCTTGTCATCGGTAGCTGTAAGTCCGTCAAATATCCTCCATATAGTCATTAATTTTAAATAGCATTCTTCTATCAAATAATTCTTTCTTGGAAATGTGTTAGAACCTATTGTATTATTTACAAAATGTGATCTCCAGATACGGCGTCACACATCAATCATAGGTTATTTCATCTTATCTGATATCTGAAAGGTTATAAGATCCATTATGGCTATCAAGTGGGAGAATTTCCAACGATCCAACGTGTCCACAAATTGTGTTATCGTTGTGTGAAATACTTTAATTCTACTTATCTTTCAGTTGCCTATTCCACTAACGACGTGACGTATAAATGGTCTTACGGTTACTATAAGGCTGTTGAGCTCGCCTCCACAATGACAATGTCTCAGTTTGATTTAGTGGGGTTTCCAGCCTTCATTAGTACCAGCGAGTCAAAAGCAGGTTAGTTTCACATGATTTATGAACAATTAGGATTATAATTTTAGTATGGCTTGTATATCAGATTATTTCTTTTCTTAGAACTTCTGTTAAATAGCTGTACATATCCAATTTACTTCGATTCCACAAATGTAATTTAGTGTCTCTGGCACATATCATAACTCACTATGACAAAACTCCTTTCAATTGGAATAGTGTTTAAATACAACATTGCATTCTTTCTAATGCCTGGCTCCAACAAACCATTTAGCACAATATTTTTGTTGTTGCCTTTTTTGCTCTTCCCGTTTGTCTTTGGCAGTTTTAATTCAGTATTTTGTTTGTAATTGAGTGTCAGTGCATATGGTCTAAGAAAACGACAGCAGATTTTCAATCAACCGATAACATTTTTGAAATCTACATAGAAGAAACGCAGCCCTGGCATAAACTAGGTATACAACAATATTAGTACAATGACGAAATAAACTACACTCTGTCATCTCCCCCGCATCCCACATGCAACATATCCGCCATCGTGGTGTCCGTCTAATATGCAGCTCGCCCGCTCCCGTGAATAATGCTTGAGTCACATTTGATTTTCGGCTAGGATACAGCGATCGTAGACCACCAAAGTCGAAATATACATGGCGCGGCCACAGAGGATCTGCGGTGGCCTCAGGCAGGGTCACCCTAAGGCGTATCCCTATCTTTTACATGGGGTACGGGTGGCGTGGGATTATAGCGCGGAGTTCGTTTCAAGGTTCGCCGTAACAATAAGACACGCCGTAGCCATGGCGTAGAACGGTTCTATGCAGAACATCCGTCGGATGTATGGTTTCGGTGGCCGCAAGAATTTCACGGGCACCGGAGGGCAGCCCCACGGTCCGTACGGTGACTGCGGTATGCGGCACACTTTGTGGGAAACTCAAGGCCTAGGTACGGCTCCCGTACACTCGCCGCGTGCCATCTGTACGATCCTTTGGCAGTCAAGCCGCACAATCGCCGATTGATAAATTTTTTTCAAAACCTATGACCGCCGAAGGGCAGCCGTAAGTTCTCTGTCTCCACGAATTTCAAAACACACCGTGTAGTTACCCTAACAAGTGTGAGTGCTACAGTGTTTGACCTTGGGATTGCTGCGGTGGTTCTATAATTGCTATTGGCCGTAGATATTTTAGACCCCACGGCCACCGTGGAAAATGTGACTTAGGCATTAGCGGTTAGTGTATGCCTAATTATTCTACGTCGATGTACCGCCCAATGGTTCGTATCCGTGTGTTGTCCATCATGTATATGAGTGAGTAACCAAGGTGTGGCTCCGGCAATCGCTGGAGAGGTATTTACGAGGTTTCCCTCTCGGTTTTCTTTCGCAATTAGACAAGCAGCAATGTGAAGTGGGCAATCCGTCCTCATAAGTGAAACATCCTCGAGTGCGATGTTCAACTCCAATCAAATTCCAGTGTCTATTCGTACACAATGATAAGAAAGACAAAACATTGCTCACAAAATTTGTTAATTACTAACTGAAAATGTGTTGGTTTTCTCGGTTGATTTACAGGTGCCCGTTCTCTGCTGACTGTCCAGTTTCAATTACGTCGGAGAGCCGGGTATTTCCTTATCCAGGTATATGTACCGTGCAGTTTGCTGGTTATCCTCTCCTGGGTTTCATTTTGGATTAACAGAGAAGCTACGGCCGACAGAATTACTCTGGGTATACTACTAAGAATAATATATTTGTATTTACATCTGCCACATATTAGAGTGTACATCAATTTCATAGGAATTAAACTTTTAAAATTATTAGTTGATGATATTATAGAATGGTAGTGGTTCCACAAGAACAGGAGCAGCACGCATAAGACAAATTTATCAAGAAAAGTATTTCCCTAAGCCATACTATGTTTTCTGGTAAAATTGAAATGATTCGCTTAAACAAATTGATAACTTCAGACTTGGAGAATCTTTAAAGAACGAAACGAAATCAATATGAAGTGTAGATAGAGGGAAGTTCCGTTGTTAGATTAGATTACATTGCCTGTTCAAGACGGATACATCAATATCTCATCTAGGGTTGAGTCGGAGGTATGAGCCAATGATTGTTGACTTTTTTCTCTCTAGGTGTAACCACGGTATTAACGATGACTTTTGTTGGCTTGGACCATAGGACAGACTTACCGAGGGTGTCCTACTCCACGGCTTTAGATCTGTATATAGCAGTTTGTTATTTGTTTGTTTTGGCGGCTATTCTCCAATTTGCCGTAGTCCATTATTTCACAAAAAGGGGAAGTGGTGAGATTTTCCCGTGGATGCATGTCAGTGATAGCGAGGACGACAGTAGTGGATGTGAGACTTCGGAAGAGGTGACCACTATATTATTACACTTTCTGTTTTACAGGTTTGGAATTTGAACAGTACTATAATAGAGTATAACTGCATTCGATTAATGTAATAAATGACATACTTGAATGCCAAGAGGGAATGGTTAAAAAAGACACAGTGTAAAAAATAATGCTGACAAGATCATTTGTTTTATATATATTTTTTTCACTATATATATATATTTGTAACATGCATCAGCGGTGATTAAGGTCAGTGAGTTTAGTAGTTCCATCGTGTAGGCCAGTATAGCTTGTAAGCCGTTTCCAGAATTGATGGCGTTCGCTTCCTGTCGAAAGACCAGTGCAAAGAAACATTATGTCCGAGTGGATCATCGATGCATATGGTCATAATAGTGTCCAACTAAAATTAGTTGGCTACATTTTATAATTGTTAAAGATTGAAAGCATATTTGTCAATTGTACATCAGACCAGGAATATCTAAAGTCATCAAGCTGTCATATATTTTTTATTGATCAATATATGTGATAAGCATTTTAAATCCATAACTACTCTATACATCTTTTTCTTCAGACATCACCGGTGGAACCCAATTTTCGCACACCTTTAAAAAGTATGAATGGTGCGACATATCCACCCAGATCCCGCTCCAATCATTCGGGTGAAGCGCGAACAAACAGCGTGCAGCACTGTGAGCGACGTGACAGCAAGTACAAGAAAATTTGGGGGTCAATCATGGGTTCTTTGCGGCGAAGATCCCGCGCTAAGCGACGTGCACGGGAAGTCAATCTTAACAGTGTCTCCAAAATCGATCGTGGATCCCGATATCTTTTTCCTCTTGGTTTCGTGATATTTAACCTAATTTACTGGAAAACATTTTGGAGTTAGTCGTGTTGACAATGGCCTATAATGGTGCTACATGGCATTGATCCAAAGACTGTTTTTGCATTAACGTCATAAACCATTTGCAACCTTATAAGTATTGTGGGGTATGTTTATGAAAACAAATTTTAAACAAATATGATTGCATGTGTCTCTCATCTATACAGTCTCGTCTTCTATTTATATGGAAGACACTTTGTACAGTTATCGTACACAGTGGTAATAAATAAACAACTATTTTTCTACAAAAGCGTTGACTGTTTTACTTTTGATTTATTACCAAATAGTATAAGTCGTATTCCGAGCTTCTTTCGTTGACAACACTCGAAGGACCCTGCATTGCAAAGGCTTAATATTTAAGAATTTGGTACTACCCTGTACGTTCTACGGAAAATCACTTATAGCTTGTGTTATCGACAAATTCGGAGTTCCACGAATTCAAAACAATACTGTCGAAATTTTTCAACTGCACTTAGCTTAAAGGTCATATGGAAATGAAAACTAGAGATACATGTATTTGCAGAAATACAATTTTTAAATAGGCCGCAAGTTTTATTAATGCGACAAACGTACACGGTCAATGGTCTTTCAAACTCCTTGAATGTGGAATTATATATATTTGATGCGGATAGTTATACAGACCGTGGCTTGAGTCGACATGTTGTAAGATATGATCACGGTAACAAGCATGATAATCTGGCCCGTAACGAGAAGTTATACAAGGGGGCCTTAGTGGTCACAGCAGAGAAAATCAGTCACCCAGGCTATTATTTCAGAGTAAGTGAATGGTAAAGAAGTTTCGATTTGATCAGCTTTCTGTTTGATTAAAGCCCAAGGCGTGTTCGAGAAACACTAGGAACTGACCTAATCACTAGGATTCTCATAATGTTGAGGAAATCAAGCTTGGTTCAAACCCAAGTAACCAACCTTACTCGTCACAGAATAACCTCATTAGATTCCAATAACTATTTTGTAATCAACAAAATAATCAGTTTTTATGGACAATCCTAATCCGAGTAATGGGGTTGATTTTCAGACGAAAGCATTGGATGTTGTTTGGTGAACTTTTAAAAGTCTTCTTTCGCTTAGGGTAACATAAGCCAACGGACAGGTATCGGGTAGTGTTCATTCATGCATACAACTCATACCTAATCGATTAAAGATCTTTGTAACTATTTAGAACTGGAGACTGTCGACTGGTACCGGTATCGTTTGATTCTTTGGCTAGGATTCCTCATGTTCTTGCTCTTCCCAAACCGGCTCTTAGAATCGATTTGGTTGGGCTGATTGTTCAAGGACAAATACGCACCGCACTCTTCTGATTGCAGTTCGAAAGCTATCAAATTGTTGATGCAATTGAGCGAAACTCTGTACGAAGTACCAATGAAGGGCACAATAGTTCCACATCGACTTTCGTATTATTTACAATTAGGATCTGTTTGCTTTTGTAATTGGCACATATTTCTCGAATTGCGTTCTAACAGATTACGTGTCTGTAAATAGGCTTGTTTAAATATGGGTTGATGGGAAAGGTGATCGGAATTATTTTACAGCAGTCACAGCTGTTTTTTATTTGAGCTGGAAGACAATATTTAACTTTCTTTGCACTAATTGCATTCAGTTATTCTAGACGATATATTGGTAACTTTTTTATATACTAACACAGTGCTTATAACTACTAGCACATCCAACGAATCAAAGTTGGTATTGTTCTTTCCGTGTTTGGTTTTTAAATGGACTACGCAAGATCTATACCTTATTAGGCTATATCGCCACAGCTCGATCTACATGTGTATGCTACTTTGTTGTTCAACCAGCAGATGTGGAGGGAGACCAATGTTTTCTACAAATCCTAAAATTACCGCTTATCATTTCAGTGATTGTATGATATCCCTTATTCCAAACTATGGCGACTGAAGATAACATTGGGGCACACCAACAGTCGGGAGTTAAAACATTAAGACTGAGTGATGCATGGACACCCGAAGGCACCGGTATGTCATACGCAGCTGCAAAGTCCTTTATACATGAACTGCCTTCCAGAAAAACGTCTAGGTTCTACTCTTTCGAGGCTTCAGTCAGACATGTGTTTCAAAACCGTTAAGGTGCAGATGTAGTCTTGGATATTTCGGAGCGAGACTTTTGCTACAGTTAAGCGTTACACACCTAATAAATATCATTAATTTTATGTCGTATAGAATCTTATCAAACTTCTTATGAACCTATGACCAATATGTATCGTTCGATGCTGTTTTTTCTAGTCTTGTGTTTTTCAGTTGTTTTTTTCACATAATACAATTGAGTACAAAAATCATCAGTTTCAAGATCGGTTTGTTGAACAATATCTAAGGCCCATTTCTATTGAATTTTGTTTCCAGCTTGCATTATTTCAAAACTTCGAGTTAAACACCGATAGAATATATTTTGCGGTATTTTTGAGTATCGCAGTATTATCGTTTTACACTATGCAGAACATATTGGACATATATATGACGTGAACATATTGGACATATATATGACGTGAACATATTGGACATATATATGACGTGAACATATTGGACATATATATGGCGTGAACATATTGGACATATATATGACGTGAACATATTGTGAATGTGTTTTAGATATCCCTAAAAAGGAAAAAAAGCAACACAAAACAAAACAATAAAGGATAATTTGAACAAATAGCGAATAGATTAGTTTGCCTCTTGGAACCAACAATTGTGATATTTTATCAATGCAATGATATCTTACCAATGCTAAAACTAACATCAATTATTATTTAGGTGTAGGTGTAATCACTTGAACTACATTTCACTGCGGTAAAATAGCGTTTTTGTTTCTACATTTGTTAAAGAATATATTTGGAATGTTTATGTATCAGATGCCGCTTATACAAATTGTTGTTCTACAAATAATATCGCCCGAGAAAAAACCATTACGTCCTGTGAACTTATATACAGCTGACAGGAGTTTATATGACCCATTCGGTTGCATGTTATAGAGCTGAATCGGTTGCAGCAAACTATTAAACGGTATGTTGGATTGTTTTCAACTGTAGTAAAAACTATTACACACAACAATTTCGGCCATTTTGCGATTTTATCAGGTATAGGAGCGCTGACGCAAACAGTACAGTTTAGAGAAGGGCTGGTGTAAAACTACATACATATAACCCTTTCAACACAACGATCAAATATCATTGACTGTTTTCTGATCGAATCGCTTTATATCACGTTTTTCCCTAAACGTCATAGTTCCTCGAAGAAAATCGATCGACTATGAAGGGCTATTAGATCACACACACTCACAATCCAGGCTTGTGTTACCAGTTTGAAAGCCAGTCAAATTGTTGGTGTGATAAAAAGGCCAATGTCTGAATTGGCAGCCAACAGAACAGCGGCTATCAAACACGTTATTATTTACTCCTGGGGTATGTGTGTTTTACTAATTGGCACACTCTCGAAATTCACGTCTAACAGCTCTTGTATTTTATCAAGACGTGTTTAAACACTGACTAATACAAAAAAAGGCTGACAGAAAGGCAGAGAATCCCTAGTTCTGATTATCGGATCAGAGTTTGTCAATATTTAAATACGAAAAGATAGAAAATTGTTTTGTATTTCTGTTTGTGACTAGCTTTTCTACAGGCTTCATTTTCTCCACGATGGTTTTGTAAAGACATTGAGGTCTTCCACATGACTTTGGATGAAAAACGTAATTGGTCCTAATGTTTGTGTTTAAATATTTGTTCTTAACATTATCGCATTTTAATAGAAAGTAATTTATTGTTCCTTTGTCATATAATGGTGAGTAATACATACTTAATGAAGACTTGTGTCTTGTCATGTGTGGAATGTTATTTTACGGTACCTGAAATGATAACTATTACATCGGATAAAATGGAACAGGCGTGGATGATATTCGGACATGTCTCTTTTCTAATGATTGTAAATGGCTATTTGTACACAAGAGCAAACTTCATTCATAAAATCTAACCCCTTAACCCACAATATATGGAGGATGTTGAAATGAATTGTTCTCGACAATAGACCAAAAGTTAATTAATCGGTTTAGGCCAAACATAAATAATAATTTTGTTTGATTCAAAATAGGTAAAGCTGAGTATTTACTGTTGCATCGGGCACGGTTAAGTCGTAAACTTGGCGTTGAGAGATTAATGGAGCTATCTATTTTTGTGCGTTTTGTATCATTATAAAATGTTAATTATCTATAAATTGTCCTGATGTTGTTTTGATATAATTTTAACAACAACTAGGAGAGGTGTTCTGTAGTGAGTGCAGCAGGTAGAAACCCGAGAGTGAGCGTCCTTAGTAATTTGAAAATGTTAACAGCCTGGTTTATTGGCGATTGGTGTACATTAATTCGCCTTGAAAACCGAAGGGAGAGGGGTGAAGAAGAAAGACACATACAGCCTGTCACTGGTTTGTATGATTACGTTTCGCTAGCCGCTCTTGTTTAATATGGGCAGCTACTAAAAAACATGGCTGTAGATTGTGTCGACTCGCAGTGATAGATTGATTTAATATTTTCTTACAAGAAGTTATAACTTCATTCAAAACCCCAAAAGGAATTGAAGTCAGCACCGCGCAGAGTCTGAGACAAAGGTCCAGCAGTGAGCGTCGTCCAACCAGCCACTCACTCAATCGGAAATAATGTAAGATAAAGAAGTTTCGTTTTCATCAGTTTCTTACCCAGGGGGTGTGAGATCTATCAAGTGATCTAACCGCCAGGGTGTTCATATGCTAAGGTAATCCTTCACAGTGAGGCCCTGTGGCCAACATGACTCCACGGAATTAGGTGACATGTGCCGACAACAATTTTGTAATCAACACATAATCAATTTTTATGGCAACGTTTTTTTTTAAATTAATGGGATTTATTGTAAGGCAAAGTGTCGATCCATTCAGTGAGCGCTATCGTTGGTCTTTATCTGATCAACGTGGTGATTTTAGACGGCCAAGATTGGGGAAGACTTAACAGGCGATCTGTTACTCTTTATGCCTTAGTGAAACATAAACGCTAGTTGCATATATATGGCCACAGACCCAAATACCATGTTGCATAATAATCATTGTTACATACAAGGAATGCCATACATTTACTAGAGAACGTTCATTTTCAACCTGAAATTAAGACCTTGTCTTCTTCATCAAGTGATAACAGCATGGACCTAATTGATTTATTATAGTTATCGATTTAGTTGACATCAATGGTTAAAATGTGAACATTGCCATCCTGATACATATTCAGAAGGCATAAAGATCATTTTCTGGACATATAATTCAGTAAATCCGGTTCATCTATTACAGAGGCTACAAGTTCGGAATTCCCAAAGAATGTTTATCACTTGCCCATCTTCAACTTCTAGGAAAGCAGTTGATCTCGGAGTTCCGAAACTATAAAGGATATATGGATATTTCGCACCATTATCGTTTCATAAAATATATTTTATTTGCTCAAAGTTTTTCGATCACGCATGTCTGTATAAACAACGCTTTATTTTCAGATAGAATATAGCGGTTAAGAAAAATGGTTGCAGAAAAAACGGCTCGCTTTAAGAATGCTACGATGAAAATATTTGAACAAGGGCATTGTTTTACACCATTCAGCAGGACACATACTTCTTTTTTTAGATCAACATCAAATGACACTTCCAATATAAATGCTTTAGCAATCAACTCCATTAAAGCGAACTCCGCAATATAGCTATATGATCTATATCCATGAATCCGCAAATATAGCTGTATGATCAAGAACCTATTGACAGACAAGACACTCTGATGCCTTTGATTGGTGGGGGCATCGTGATTCGCTCATCCCTTATTCAAACAACCTTTTTGTTAAAACCCCTCGCTATTTTGTCTGACAGATCGATGGGATGTAGATGATTGTAAGACTCAATCTGTTTGGTCCAGTTTAAGAGCTACCAAATGGATGGTTTAATTGAACGAACCAGTACCAAAAACACGAGGTCAACACCAACATTAAGTGTCGTCTGATTCTTTACTGTTGCCTAGGGTATGTTTGCATTACTAATACACATGCAGTTCTCAAATTACTGGCGAACTATATATACTGGCTATTAGAACAGAACGGCAGAACCTCCTCGAGTAAATGCAATTGATTTGAGGCGATATCGAACTATGTTCATGATTTAAATATACATTTACTTCGTTATACACGAATTATCGAATGTATCCAGTTGGTGTGTTTTATAGCAAATAATAATAGAAGAAATTTTACTGTAGATTGAGCTACGGTAAAATGATCATTGCAGTTACAGAATAGTTTTGTGGGGTTTTTTTTGGTGTCAATTAATATATATTTTTTATTGTAGAGCCCCACCGGGATTCAGACTACGTCAGTAAAACTGTTTTGGCAGCTAATTCATGCCGACATTTAGAACTGCACACACAGGTCTACATACGTGGTATTTAATTAAGCGATTGAGGCATAATTCGTTTCTTGGATGAGATGGTGCTTAAAATCTAAATCAAATGCAATCCCATTGTTCATGTATGTTGTATGTTTTTAACTAATACTTTTTGAGTTTAGTTCTTATCCAACCAGGTCTGTGAAACAATGCGACGACAGGTGGCCATGTTCATGACAGAAAATGCTATTAAATGCGTCATTGTTTACTTAAGAATTCTTATTCACTTAAGCCTTTGTAGTGGTAGATAGACCGATAAATAACAACCGAGCTGTAGTCTCTGTGACTTACAAAATTGTTTGCTAATGTAAGGAAAGTAATTTTGGTATGGTCAGTTTTAACAGGCAACCGCTTATCAATTATCAAATAATATTAAATAGTATGATGCTAGTTTTTGTATTGTGTCGTTCTTCCAACAAACTGAAGGTAATGACATGTATACGACGCTATTGTTCCACGGCAAGAAAACCAGGAAACCGAATTATCAAGTTATTCTTGTCACGCCTCGTGGGTATATAACCTTATGAAAGTGTACAAAAATGCCAGACATTTGACAGCAGCAATATCTTGGATGATATCTTTAGAAACCTGATACATTGGTCTCCCAGCAGAGAACAGACTATGTGTTCATGGACAAAACAGATAAGAACAGGTCGAAACCTCGAGGAGGTCATTGTGCTTGGTGGTTAAACAGGTAAGGGAAGATAAATATCACACCCGACACCACTGGTAACTTCTTCTGACCACAATACACACTCGGAATTCTATAATTGGGTGGAACGTGCTTGCAAACTATCATTCCCGGCACTGATATATCAGATATTATGCAATCTTTAAGTCCTGGGCGTTTAGAAGATATAAATGAAATTGGTATTATCTTGTACTTCTGAACAAGGAGTTACTATACTTGTTCGGAGATTGGTGGGATTATTATAGTCGGTCGCCATAAATCGCGACGAAAGCCTTTGCCTAGATTCTGCATCTTCCAGAGCCAAGGTTAAGACATGAATGTGTTAACCTTGGCACATTATAAACCTCTATCGTGCTATCGGAGTAGAATACGAGCAATAATTTGTCCCATCTGGGTTTTTTCCCTAAATCCATCGACCAATAGGAATAAGCCGATTCAAAGACAGTTGGAGACTACGGCGACCGAAGGAAAAATAATGACGGAAAGCAGTGCTCGAAATCAACTCATAAACATGATCAAAAGCAGGTGTTCTGTTCAATGTTTAAATAATATCAGAAGTCCATTTACTAGAAGTGTGAAACGCCGTATTCAGTAGTGTAGACGGCATTGTATCCCTCGCTCATGTAATAAGAGATAGGGTGACGTAGAGTGTTAGTTGTGCGCAGTCGGTTGGCAGAATAGTCTGCTTGGCGCCGGTTAGATT
>JAVFBX010199553.1:0-12720 GCA_034783855.1 Mopalia kennerleyi | reverse complement strand
TTTTAAATTAAATAATTAACGGTTATGCTTAATCAATTGCAAGTGAGTTACAGTTGTTTGTCTTTGAAAATATTCAAAAAGTAATAAGTTTAGGTCTAAAATTGTTGGTCTTTCCCTTTCAGTATGGCCATTGGCAATCCTGTTCGATATTTTCCTGTTTTACTACACATCATGTGACATGTATATGTACTTAAGTGTTGATATAAAAATTGGTTGTTTCTATGGTTGTGATGGAGTAGTATTTACAACGGTGTTAATTATATATAAATATTAATATAAAGACAAATTATGTATGTTACAATTGATGTTGATTGCCTTCATTCATTGGCTGGAGAAGCTGTCATATAAGTGAAATAGTAGAAATATAACACTGTACCTAGCTGATAAAACATTTATCACTGTATCATCTTTTAAAAGGTTTTTAGAAGCAAATGATATATATAAAGACTCCAGGAGCTTTTTAATAATATTCTTACCTGTATCATAACATTGCTTGAATAATTAGTATTTGTATATCTCATCATGACCAACCTGCGTCTCTGGAAGACGCTTGGTATATCCGGCATGAAAAAATAGTGTTTATTCATAATTGCCTTAATTTGACTTTTCATAGATCAAAAATCTTATTGAAAATTTAAAAAAATGTAAATATAAAAGTTTAAGTATAATCAGAGAAATATCTGATATAACAAAATTAAATTTTAACAAAATAAAATTGGGGATGTATTGTTTATGATGTAGCATGATGTAAAAATTATTTTATATTTAAATTGAGTTCTGCTGCTAGCAATGAAATTGTTTTGCTGTGATATTTTAAACTATTCTGTTTCTTTTTCTTTTTTTTACATTTTTACAAGCCATTTATTTTCTTATTGCATTTTTTCCGCTGCTGATTTTGTTGTTCCAGAAATACGTTTTTATACATGCAATCTTCTCGTTATTATTTGTGAACCCCCCGTATTTCTTGCTTAATGTTTAAAACACCATTTGATTCAGAAATAATTGTGCTGTTTTTATACTTTTTCCATTTTATACCAGTAAGGTAATTCTCTTTTAATAGTGTTTGCCTACATGAAACTTATTATGCGGTCTGCTTTCCTCAAACTTACTTATTTTCTTCTCCTTGTTTTAAAAGGTAAGTAAAAATGCCTGAACAATTCATTCATAGCTATATATGAAAGCTAGTTCAGTACTAGCTCCTGGAAACAAAAGCTCTTTACTCATCCATGATAACTGGGACCAGTTGTGTGAATCATGATTTCATTGGATTAAATCGGTAATATAGAAATAGAGATAGTCCTTCAACATGGCTGGACGTCATCTAATAGCTGATTAAATGTAATAGGACTCTGAGCAATCAGCCCCAGGTGATTTACAGTTTATTAAGAGTAATATAATCCATTTAAAACTATGGTCACTATAAATCTTTGGCTATAAACTAATCTCTTCTTATTGTCTCTGATAAAAGAATTCCTCTTTCTCAAGGATTATCGAAAAGGTTTTTTAATTTAATAAACAGGCTTTAATTAAAATCCTCTATGGCTGTTTTTAGTTCAAATCTTTATAGAGACTTTGATACGAAGGAAATCAAAACCATTGATTTTTGTCAGCAGATGAAAACAGAAGTATTGGTATATATATAGCCACTGATCAGCCAGCGTTGATAAAAACAGGATATAAAAATTAAACTTGTTTAAGTATAAACCCTGTAAAAACATGTCAGAATTCAAAGACTTAATGTTTTTGTCTGTCTGTTCAGCAGAATGGTAGAACAATAAAATTAGTTATATGTTAGATATTTGGCATAATTAAATATTGCATAATCAGCCCATCTATTGTTACACCTATAATAAGAAAGGTTTTATTCCAGAGGCTACATTTATACACTTAACCAAAGTTTGTGGGTGGTTGGAGGGAGCTTCCTAGTGCTAAAGGGGAACAGGAAGCCAATCTTTATTTGCACCATCTTATCTTTATTACCAGTCTCGTCAAGGGTGGTTTTCATTACCCATTGGGCTGGCACACAGTCACAGGAGTGAAGTAACCCTAAGTTCAGCTTGAAACCTCCCAATCAATATAAATCGGTTTTATATTAAAAAGAAAGAATATGCAGTTACCGTAATCACCTGAACATTCCTCCATAAAATTGATACTTTGGATGTTGTTTTAAGGACTTTTTAAAATAAATTATGTTTCTGAGGCACAGGACACATTTTTCAATTAAAATGATCTGAGCTGATAAACAAGATTTTGTGTTATCTCTAACAGTTAGACTTGTCCAGATGAAGATACGATTTATGGACAGGTCCCATGTTTTGTTAGGTGAATGGGAGGCTCGTGAAGTTGCAAGGGAGGTAATTTTATCCGTGCAAAGCGGTCCTCGAACGTCAAAACGGTCGAGATTTATGGACTTGTTAATAACCTCAAAATGCAAAAATGTTTAAGACGTCATGTAAAAGCTCCACTATCACGAATGCTGTGACATCAGAGGACAGCTTTGCGCAGATGAAATTACCTCCCTTGCCAACTTCCCGAGCCTCCCATTGGTTTGATCAGTGTTAAGTTATTGGTCGAGTAGGACATTAATCCAGTTCAAACAACTTAAGAGTTGCTTTCTTTTATACTATTACATGTATTTTGGCACTCTAGTGCGGAGTGAGAGAAGATATGTATTGATATGTTCTCTGAACACCAGTCCTTTTATTTATTCAGTTTAATATACAGTACCTTTAAAAATATCCAGATTCTTTCTTCAAGCCGTGTTCTTGTTCTTATGTATGTATAAAAATGTCCTATATTGAGTACAGCCATTTGTTTTTGTACATAAACAGTTTAGCACTACTTGGAAATTATCCCTGAATTTATTGATTGGTGTTGTATGCTGTGCTTAATGGTATTTCATTTAGATGACAATTTGATTGATTGACTGGTGTTTTACACCATGCTTAAGGGTATTTCACTTATATGAGCAATGTATTCCAACAATAATTGACATATGACGACGGATTGTCCACTTTACACTGTTCCTTCCCTAGTATGGTGGAAAACCGGGAGAAACCTCATAAAAACCACCTCCTCACTCCTATACCTGAGGGTCGACACTGAGGCATAAGGAAAGAACTATTGTTTAAGAACAAAATCTGACTCTTCAATTTTTTCACAGCAAAGATTAACAATCGACCATAATTGTTAAAAAAAAAGATCATAGATGCTAAAAGCACAAGCCGTCAAACACAAATTCATGTTAAAAGTGTCCTAATATGTGTTAGTATGATCAGGGATTGACTATTATCATGATACCGAAGGTTATTCCACTTAGGACAATGGGGGAAGGAAATCAGTCTGGGCAACAAGCAAAGACAAGACAGTAGAATCAAAATTCAACAAGATCACGGACTGATCGAGTTGTTGCTCAGTAGGTATGTTGGAGATGCTGCTGTAACATTCTCTACATACATTTTAGTCCCATTTGCGGGGATATCTTAACATAGGTGCCGTCCATCGCCACTCTACCTTATGTCATATCCTGATCTGTGCACTGTCATGGTGCTATTCATGTAAAGTTGTTCAAAGTTTGTCTGTCCGTCCATATGTCCATCATTTGCCTTCACTCTACCTCCGGTCATATTCTGAGCTCTATCCAAAAAACTACTTAATGTTTTGAGCACACACTTATTTCATTTAACACTGGACTTATTGGGACTGCACTGTTATGGTGTTCTTCATGTAACATTTTTGGAAGTTTGTCTGTCTGTCCATCCATCTGTCCATCATTTGCCTTCACTCTACTACCACACTAGTGAGCTTCGCTCACTTTCGCTCTCGTTTTATTTAAAATCCTAGTCTAGTTCATATATATGACAATATTTGACACACTGTTTTAGTACTTTTATTATACAAAAATATACAATAACTGGAAGATGAAATGTTTTTTATACGAAGTATCTTCATTGATTAAAAATGATGACACAGTATTTGCAAATGAAAACATCACAAATATTTTTCAGAATTTTGGACTATTTTTTTTCATTTGTTCGGCTTGTAATTAAACCCATGGCTATGAAAATGGAAGAGATGATAAATATATAAAATGACTATGTTTGTCACCTTGTGTTACCTAATGACAAGATTACTAACAGTGTAAACAGCTTCATTGTCAGAGGCAGCCAATAATTTATTATTTTCAATGTCTATAGAGTTTGTGGGTAAAGAACCGGTGGGTATAATCTCGGTCACTTTAAGTCTCTGTTGAGTCAAGTTTGTGGAGAGCCAGGGACTGCCTACACTTGTAGTGGAACCTCCCACACCCATGGAGACTCGACTACCACCAAAATTACCTCCACCTACAAAAGATGTTAACAAAAACAAATAAATTGCAATATAAATGATAAGTTTAAAATCACGAACAAACACTCTATAAACCTTTAGTTTCATTACATGAAGTCTGACAAATAGTTGGGGTTTTTTCAAGAGAATGTACCTGTATATAATACACCAAATCTAGTGTTTTACATGGCAAATACTTTCATACCATTATTGTTAATCCTTCAAAATTTCTTATAACTGATATAGGGGATCTCTACATGAGCATTATATTACTAAGTTACTTCTATCCAATCGTAGTAGGTTTGATTGGATCCATACTAAAGGTTATTTCACCCATATAACGCCATGTACAATGGATTTGTTTGTTTGATTGATTGGGGTTTAACATCATACTCCAGGGTATTTCACTTATATCACTTATATATTGTCCACTTCACAATGTTCCTTGCCTAATTATGGTGTAAAACCGAGAAGAAACCTCGTAAAAACCACCCCCACAATTGCCGGAGACACATCGTGTGACTCACTCATATACCTGAGGGTCGACAGACGGACTCGATCCTGTGAACAGTACATCAAAGATTTTTTTAGTAGTTTTGGTAATAAGATTACACAGGTAAACTAGTTTTACCAGAGTTATTGACCTATCAACTTCTAAAACCCAGCCATTTGAAGTTGATAACCATATTTGTAAGGTTTAGTTAACTTTTCTTCTGTAAAGGTAATTTCCAATGTCCTATATATCATGCCTGTTGTTGAGATTACGATAATTATTCAAAGCAAAAAAACTAAAAAATATTTGTGTCTTACCTGCCAGAAGACTTGGTGTGTTTGTCATACTGATATTAGAAGCATTAACAGCTGTACTGTCCCAGTGCCATACAGAGCCATCATCGGAACACGTGAATAAATTATCTGGACAAGATGGATGGAATTTCACTTCCCATACTGAAAGTAAACAAAAAAACAGCAATTAGTCCCAACAGGATTGGGTTATCCTTTTGGTAATCATAAAGATGATTGGCTAGCTGGTGACTTTTGGCATCAATTTACATAGTGTTTCAAAATGGCTGTACAAATTCTAGAAACTGATGAATTTAATGGTGTTCAGCATCATATCCTTAAAGGAGAAGACCACCCCAAAACCATATTCTATAAATACGTAAAACTTTTTGTGTGTAATACAATACATTAATTTCCAATTTCATAACCTGATCGTAACCATCATCCATTAACGAGGATCCCAACCACCAGTTGAGTCATCAAATCCTGTGCTGCTAAGTTATCCTGCATGTGAAGCGTTAATATAATGTTGGAAAGTTAATTTATATCCCGTGTTGTAAAGACAGCATTGCTTGTCTTCAAACAAACTGCCCTTAGCCAGAGGGTTGTTTTTGATTGGCGTATAAAGGTGTGAACACAATAGTTCAATTACCTGAAGGCGATGAACTTACTAACAGAAACACAACCATTCTTTCGCACATAAATGCTCAGAAAATAAAATGAACAGCAAATAGCCACACTTACACAATAATACAACGTTAAATATTGTATACTTATGTAACATTTTTGTGAAAAACTTGGAACAATGAAAAGTTACTCTGGTCCTAACTGCTGAAACCACCAAAAGTGTTAAAATGCCCAACCCACCCACTCAGGCAAACTTTTATGACCTGTGTGTTTGACTGGTGTTAAATGTCATGATAAATAACTTTTATAAAGCAAACCGTTATCAATGAGAAAAGAACTGACATGTTCCAGCATGAGCCTGTAGAGGATTAATGGGGAACTGCTCCTGTCTGAGGTCCCAGATATACAGCATCCCATCCTCCCCTCCCGTAGCCACGATGTGATGCTGTCCTGGGTGTTTGGCAACACACTGTAAGGGCACCCGGTCTTCTCCAGATCTATAAACAAACAATGTACAGATTGCATTTCTTTGTAAAGAGAACACAAGCACTGTAGAGAGTAGTTTAAATTTGTGTGGACAAATAATCTGAAAATTACAAGACACCTGACAACCACAAGACAATAAACATTGTGAAAGGACAGTACACATTGTGAAATAACAAGGCAATTAATTAATTGATGCCAAGATCATTGGCTCCATACTCATGAGAATGAAACTGTTATCACAGTAACTGAATCTAACCATACATCAACAATAATCCTACCTAAAATATATAGTATTTTGTTCTGTTCAAAAATTGATGTTCTTCCATTGCTAAGGAGGACAGCTACTGAGTTAATTCTCCTCAACATTGGACAATTGCAGAGGTGTTGGCTGCGCCAAAAAAAGTGTGATAGCTTAATTTGACTTGGGACATTCTGCATTATGTCCTTAACATAAGTGTCTACTTAGGAACAGTGAAACCGTAATTTTTAAAAACAGCCAAACATTCCACAGTTTATGGCAGTTTTAGTTTTACAATTTAATCCAATGCCTGCATAAAATTGAAGTACCTTTATTAAGCAGGACAATAGACAGTGATCAACCAATCAATTTACCAAAGAGTCCTATCAAATGAATAACCAAGGTACAAATTAAATAAGTTCAATTCAATTATCTAATATGGTGGATGGGACAAAACGTTACTTACACAGAGTATGTTTTTGCTGCCTCATCTGAGCTCTGTCTTATATCAAACAATTTGAGCTGACCTGCTGTACTGACTGTGATAATCTCCGTCTGCTTTAAAAATAAAGCACTGTTTATTGTACAGCTGTCACCTTTCTCTAAAATAAATAAACACTTATATCATTTACGCAATCAAACGTACGTATATGCTCGTTTGGGTTATGTACTGGCAGGCGATTAGCCAAAAATCAAAAGTAAAGTGTCCAAAATGGTCATTTTGCTTCATTTTTAATTAACTGGGTGCCCAAGTTTCCCCATCTCCTGCATGTTTTAAGTTTCTCAAAGCAGGGCATCCAAATGAGGGAATTGTTCACTTCAGGGCATCAATTTGGATGGGTGGACACTTCTCTGTCTAAGCCCTTGAGTAAACGGTTTTACTATTTACCAACCACAGCAACACCATGTTAAACTAACTGTTCATTTTCTCCTTATAATCCATATTAAATAGTGTATACAAAAGAAAAAAGAACATTTCAGTTTTGTTTCAGTCTCTAACAACCTAGAGTTATTGACTAAAGTTGAACGTATAAAAGCAAAAGTTAAATTAGTTAGATTTTTGGTAGCAAAACAGGTCACTGAGGAGTACGAAAATTTCAAGCCATCTCAAATTTTAAGCTGCTGAATTGAATTGATAGAATTAGATTCAAACTACAATTGCTGCTATAAGTTTGTGTTTAAAAAAAAAAATTAAAATTAAACTCATTAAGAAATATAAAAGTTTAAATTCTTTTCCCATTTCCATGTGTGAAAACAGATCACCATGACCAGGCCTGAAGTCTTATCCTGATTGGAGGAGGATCTGTAGTCCAAAACGCTGGCCACTGCAACATAACTGTGGGCCAAATCTTAAGCCAAATCAGTACATGACCTTAATCCAACCATTGGATCAAGTTCTTACCTATTGTTCTGACAGGGCTTTTGTGTTCCAGATGTAGGATATTAATACGACCATCTTCACCGCCAGTTACAACAAGTTCATCTCCCCTTGGGGCAACACATGTACACGGGCAGTGTTTAGAAGGGTAGTGATGCAGCCCCTGCCACTGGTGGGCAAGACTCAAAGTGCGCGAATTAGGGTGATACCTGTACAGGTTTACACTACCATGTGACGATGCTGAAACCAGCTGGTCCTCTCCTACAAACTGAAAATGTGAACAAATATTTTATAAGTAATCATAGATTTCCAACTCAACATTGGTTAAGAAAACAGTGACACAATTTTAAATACCAAGACTTTTCAACTACCGCTATGTACAAATAACAAAATAAGTGCTCTAAATTTAAACTAATTTTATCATTGTTTGTTGTAACTAATTTAACCTTGTTTAATTACTCAAGCAGCAAATTAAAATTGGAACTATTTCTCTCTTTAATTTAAGTAAAGAAGGCGGAAAACAGAGGAAAAACTCAGGAAACATAAAAAAACTTTTTGAGACATCTTTATATTATACTTGATGTAGATTGTCAAAGCAGAACCTATGATCCATACTTTAAAAGTGGATTAGTAGTCTGACGCATAAACCACTGTGAATGTACAAAAACTGCTGTTGACTGTCTGTATGTTAAATGTCATATTTTATACCTCTAATGCCATAACATCTCCATTGTGTTCAACATCACACAATGCTTTTGGTTCCGACTCAGTTCCCCAGGAACCATCATCTGTGGTCATATCAGGGTTGGATTCTACTTTCCATAAGCATATCTTGTTGTCCTGGAAGAAAGAAGAGACTATTTTAATTTTTTAAAATCAGATATCTGATAAAATAGAGATTTCTATGTTTAAACTTTAATATTAAAGAAAGTTGTAAACTTGTATTTATTTTAAGGTTTTTACTGACGGTACAAAACACACAGGACAGAGCTTTTTCATGCGAAGTCATCAAAGAGCAATCTCTATTTATAAGTAAAAACCGCCACTTTCTCTCTTCCACCCTGACTAAGACTTTAGTAGGAGGTCCTGGAACTTCCTCTTTTTAGGAATATTAACCTAATACAAGGAGACAGAATTTATTCGATTGGGATATTAAACTTGTGTTAAACCAGAAAACCGATTTAATTGAATATTTGAATATTTGAGCCCTACTTCAAAAATTGGCATCGCTGTAGGGCAATTAGCAGGTTGGGGAGAGTAGCTGGATTCAGCTATGTAGCTACAACCAGCTATAGTAGCTGGTTGCAGCTACGAAGGCATAGCTGGATGCAGCTACAGGAGTGTAAAAAAAACACATTTTCCCCACTGCCAGTTCATATATACAGAGGATCCAAAAAATCATTTCAACAACAACTTCCCATACAAAACTCTTCAGAAATTTACACTTACCCCCGATTCACCCTGTCAGGTTTTTTGCGCTGAGCTATTTTAAATAAGGGCTTTAAATTGTACAATCCAACACCTCTTAGTTTAAACAGCTCATTCTTATCTTTAAATTACTTGTTCGAAACATCTAAACTTCTCTCTGGAATTGCTTTCACTTGGTCTCCATCTCATCTTGTTTGTGTCTTCTGGTGATCACGTGGTACGGTGGTATGGGTATTTCTACAAGTTTTTTTAAAAAGTAGACACAGACTGTCAAATTTAGCCTACTTCTAAGAAAGAAAATTCATGCCATTTGAATTTTATTTTTGGAACTGTAATTTCTGTAACTGTAATAAATCAACCAAACTAATTTGTTATTTGCTTGTTGGTTACTGGATTTTCTTCCCAGTTTTCCACCATAATTAGGCAAGGAACAGTGTGAAGTGGACAACGTAGCGTCATATAAGTGAAATATTCTTGAGTATGACATTAAACTCAATCAAATAAACAAACCTACACTAGATTAAGTTTAAAAGAAATCTTAACTCGGATGATCAGATTTGGACTACTGCTATTGAAGAAAACTATTGCAATCTGTTACTGTTTTGTTACGGTTTGTAATTTTGTGAAATATGTACAAGTCGAAGAGCACTTTCTTTGCAATATTGTAATATCATCATCATCATCACCTATATTAAAACATTCATAAAAGATAGAAAAGCCTTGTTCAGTCCATTCTTCCTTATAGCACAGGCTTGCTGACAATTGACATACATGTATTCCTTTTCTTTCTTTTCAGATTGTGTACTGTATGCTAGTTATCCTTGTCACTTGAAGAAAACCGGTGTCTAAACTAAACTAACAATGGGAGTGACATTAGAGAGAGTACAGAATAAATTTGCCTGTATTATCGGAGAACTCTGCAGTGAGCCCGTAGTCCTGTCACAATTTGCAATATGGCTAGACTTAAGGCTAGCAGAGTACAAGGCAAAGGGGGCCATATCATTGGGTAAGGCAATCAGAAAAATTATTGATCTTAAGGCTTATTTATTCAACTGGTTGTTTCAGTGGCATTTGCAGCAGGTATAGTGATATAATCTTTTGTTGGAAGGGAGCTTCTTGTTACCCTGGTGATCTCCACACTAAAAAGCCTATCTTTGTTATTTATGCATTGGTGTTGTGATTCTCCTATTCAAAACTTAGGCAGAGGTGTGTCCACCAGTCCAAATGGACACCCTTAAGTGTCAATGGCCTCATTTGGACACCCTGTTTTAAGAAACATTAACATGCAGGAAATAGGAAAACTGTCAATATTGGACACCCAGTTATGAAGCAGAATGACCATTTAGGACACCTTACTTTTGATTTCTGGCTAAGCTTAAAGACTTAAATGATAAAGTTAATTCCATGTTCAGTTCCATATGGGTTATTTATTAAAATAGCTTCCGACACACACACAGAAAAAGTAAAATTGTAGTATCCAGCAAGTTGTATAGCCAGGCTAAAGGACAATCCGTCATATAATTGAAATACATTTGAATACAACATTAAACCCCAATAAAAACAAAACAAATTCACCTACTGGTGTTAAAACGTATTTATAATGAAGCCTCATTCATTGGCACCCAGTATATGTGGGTTGGTACGCCAGCAACCAGCGGAAGGTCGTGGGTTTTCTGGGTTAATTTACTCCCCAGTTTTCCTCCCACAATAATGCTGGCCAATGATCTGTAATTGGGATTTAATCCTGTTGATCTAACATCGGATGAATAAAACAAATAAATAAATAAAACAAATAAGATTACCAGGAATTTCATCAAACATAATTATCAACCAGGAAACTACTCCCAACTCATAATTGTTTTAAATCCCATCTCTATGGAAGCAATAAACAGTTTCAGTGTATGGTGTTCATGGACATAATGTGTGAATGCCTGTAGTGCATGGAAGTTACAGACTAGATTTTAGTCCAAGGGAAGAAACAGCTGCTCGTATTATTGGTAGCTCTTTGTCACGCTGAATCATTGGTTTCAAAGGGTGATGCAAACTACATGTCCGAAATTTGTAAAAACCACATCTATCATCAAATTTGTATATTTCCTGTTTGTAGTCACAAGATTACCTGTAACAGGATACATTTGTCAAAAGTACAAATAAAGTAAGAGCATGGGCTTTTGGTTCCTCTGAGCTGGACACACAAACATCTATTACAGTTTGGCCATTTCTTTTTTTTTTATAGCAAAAAGTAGATTTTGATCATTTGCAAAGTCAAAAGATTATTTCGATCTATGCGTTTGAAGCCACGCTGGAAGATGAATAAAGAATCATGCTGGTGCTCCATGATCTTTTCAGCCTTTCTCCAATCGGACCCAAACACTGGAATCTGGTCTTGTTTATGAATGTAGTGTTGTAGTGTGTGTTTGTCATTCAGATCAATCCTCTGCTGTGTTGAAGTATGTGCTGACCTTTCGTGTAATGTTTTCAGATCACCATCTTCATCTATGTGAATAGATGTTTTTCTTTGGAAAGATAACTTTATTCGGCTTGCTGAAATTTTATTAGTCACTCTGCGTCTATCAATCTCATCCCTATCCGTCAAATTCGGACTTTTTTTTTTCTTGGGACTATAAGGAATTATCATGGTGAAAAATTGTCAAGGTCTCAAGATAACCAGAAAAAATTACACATTTAAGTATAACCAATGTCTGTGTACTCATTCCATTTGTGTGTAGCATGCACTTTAAATATGGCTCACACTGTACTCCCACCTCTCGTTAGATACTTGTTACAGGCTGAACACTCTGTGGCATCTTTATACCTGTTAAAAGAGGATAGTAATGCCCCACAGGTAATGTGCACAAATACAACCGGTATTGTACTCTCTGGTTTGATGCAATTATTTTTAAAAGAAGAGCATTCATCAAGCCTGTGAGTAAGTCCCCATTTTGGATTAGCCGTCACTGACACTACCATTTTTAAGAGTGTGATTACCATTGTACTTGCTTAGGGGATACTGCTTTATGAAGTTTGAATTTTTTCACAATGTGAAAGCTGAACCCATCAAAATAAAGTTTCATATCTTGACCTACCTTAGCTCTGGATATTTCTGTCCACAGACTTTACTATTTGGTCTCTGTACATGAAGTAACTAATGGCATTGTATCGATTTTCTGAAAAATGTCTTACTCTGAAGAAAGTCGTTATATATAAATTCTGTATACTGCACTTTCGTAACTAGAGTTTATTTAGTATTTAATGGAAAAGTTAAAGAAATTACACTTTTTCTTTTTCACCAAAGCACAATTGTAGATTCCTCTTAATGAATTTTAAAATACTGTTAGCAAAATCAAAAAGTCCTTCCATGTTTTATCTTGGTTTAAAGTTAGAGATCTCCTGTTTACTTGTATTAACAGACTTCATCTCACTGAGGATAGGAATAGATATATCTTTTCTCACC
>JAVFBX010199531.1:0-12721 GCA_034783855.1 Mopalia kennerleyi | reverse complement strand
AGAAAGCTCCTCTTTTCTCGCCTCTTACGATCGACCGAGGAAGCCGAGGGAGTATTCTGCAGGACTGACCAACCCGCCCCCCCACGGGGCTTGGGCATTGGTAAAATAAAAAATTTTAAATTTAAGATTTGAAGATATTCTTAGCTCTTGCCTAATCCTGAAAGCTAAAAGTCATTTCGTGTATTTGAATTTCTCGAACCCTACACATCAGGAAACCCATTAAATCCTTCAATACGCTCTAGATATACGTCTAGCTGAAGCATTAATCCAGCGGTTAGTGAATTGGGTTTAAAACACCCCGTATTTACGCTTAGTTTTACTGAATAGCAAAACCACTCACTGCGTGTCATTGGGGCTTTTAGTGAGCGACCGAAATCACATGTAGAAAAGGCCTTGAAACTGACGTGCCTTCGCGACCATTAGAGGCCATTTAACCTAATTTTATTTAATGGCTCTTTTAAGTTCTTGATACGGCAGCCCAATACAGGGTGATCATGATTGCTGCTGACGGAACTGGTACCTCTCTATCCTTCCATACCCTGAAGCCAACAAGGCTCTGTACATGTACACAGTTTTGTGTTCAATTGAGAGTTAGAATATCCTAGCCCCAGGGTAAAAAGGCTTAAAATATTTTGTCAGACATTTTCCAATTTTGTCCTGCAGGCCATTTAACATAATATTAAATTCTGGGAAACTTTACAGGACAAACTTAATTTTTACCGGATACGTCCTACAAATGTATATAAGCTTATATTTCCACCCCATCAACATATTAATCAACATATTAATCAACATCAACATATTAATGTTAAATATACATTGATTGGTTGATAGGTGTTTTACGCAGTGCTTGAGGGTATTTCACTTTTATGACCTCGTTGTATTCCAACAATAATTGACACTAGCACAACTAAGATGTGAAGCATTTCCATAATGATGGAAAGTTAATTTTCCTCTAGCCTGGAAATATACAAGACCAGCATGCAACAAAAGCAAATCAAGAAAATAGATCTTAGGCCTAAAAAAATGCTTTGTTTCCTCTAACAACCTGGAAAAAATTGGGCTAGACAGGCAGGATTTTTTTTTTTTTTAGACGTTGTACAAAAGAGTATATATTAAATAAACTTAATACAGATGATTGCAGGACCCAAAAAAATTCCAAAAAACCATTTTGCTACCAAGTATGCCAATTTTGAAAGGTCTTGAAAATAAAAAAATAATAATTCACAAAATAAAAAGAAAATCCCTGCTGCTTAGTCCAATTTTTTTTAGACAGTTAGAGGAAACAAAGCCTTTTCTTTTTTCAATTTTTTTTTGGAAAAACCAATAAAAACTTTAGACTGAGCTATTTTGTAGGGTCGGTTGGGTTAGACGAAACAAAACATTTTTTTTTTAGGCCTTACTTGTATGTGACATGAGCCACAAAGAAAAGCAATTTCAGGTTTGGGAATATTGGGGAAGGAATCAACATCTGATCTGACATATTTGGGATAGCAAACTGGAAAAAATTTCCAGGAACTCCACGGACTAGTAGTATTCAATATTTGGATCAATGGATGTCTGGCATCAATAGAAAAACAACCACCTATTTCCTTTCCTATTGTCACTTGGCTCGGGGACCAGGAAAATACAAATTTCCGGGGGCTGGTGGCTCAAAAACCTGTTAAGTCTAAACTATTGTTGCCCGAAGTCACATCTCAGTGTGCTTTCAGCTCTTTTCGAGAGTGCTTATTCTACCCTGGATTATCTTCAGAATAACTCAGCCAAGTCCTCATTAAGGTGCACTATTGGCTTTATTGCGTTCATTCTATATAAAATATCACATGACGTTAAAGATTACATGTTGGCTGACTGGTAGTTTATAGCTTTGTTTGTTTGATTGGGGTTTAACGTCGTACTCAAGGGTATTTCACTTATATGACAAGGGATTGTCCACTTAACAATGTTCCTGGCCTAATTAGGATGGAAAACCCGGAAGAAACCTCGTAAAAAAAACCCCTGCAATTGACGGAGCCACATCGTGTGACTCACCCATATACCTGAGGGTCGACAGCTAGTAGGCTACATAGCAAGTAACGCAAGAATGTGCATGAAACGCAATCGTACACCTATAAACGCCAAGTCCTCAACTTGCTCAAAACCAAATAACGTGAAGCCAAACCAGTGTACACCAGTGTCTTTATATAATAATACAGGAAAACGAATAGCCTAGTAAATGGAGGTAGACCTATCATTAAAAATTGAATTCACTGTGACACGCTAGGCTCTAACTGTGCAAACATTATGCGAAGGTGTTGCATGTTCAAATCAATTCTCATTTGAATTCTACCTGTACTTTGAAAGATAACGCTCAGGTAAACTCAGGAATGTAAACCATTAAGAAAGTAAGCCGTCCAGGTATGCATACAGCCGATACAGGTATATCTTGGTTTATCGTCACTATGTACACATGTACCTGGGAATTTTAATAATAGCCTTGCACACCTGTGTAATGATACCACGATCTGACTACAGTAGCCTACTTTAATTCTGACACCCAGGAAACTCAGCCTTTGAATTTCATCATTTAATGGCCCTCTAGCTAAGGGCAGTTTTTTAATTGATTGATTGATTGGTGTTTTACGCCATGCTTAAGGGTGTTTCATTTATATGATGGCAATGTATTCCAACAATAATTAACACTAGCAGAACAGTTGTTTAAAGAGTAGCAATGAATTGAATTGAATTTAAGTTTATTCACCACAATAATATTAACACGAATTGATAAACTATAAAAGCATAATGGCGGGAAATAAAGCTCTAATGAGCTTGTTCTATCCCTCTGTCTGTTCCTAGCACTGGAGGATAATTAACTTTCAAGCCGTATCAAAACACCTCACATTTTATGGTTGTGATAGGGTTAATTATTGTTGGAATACACCCCCGTCATATAAGTGAAATACCTCGAGTATGGTGTAAAACATCAATCAATCAATCATTAATGCCATTCTTAGGGCTATTTACTGAATAAATTTGCTCCTATAGTTATTGTCACAATATCACAACCATAACATGTAAGGCACATAAACACACTTTTTCAAGTTCTTAACGGAAAATATTTGTTCGCTTGTAATAATAAAAGACATCACGCCAATGCCCTTAAGCAATTGTCTTGACTGGAGAAAAGAGTGCTAGAGCAATTAATGGATATTTAGTTTTAAAAACAAGTTTCCTTGACTAAGGGGGAGGGGGTGTGAGAGAGGTTGATCCAAGAGCTACAAGGGTTTAGAATCTCGCCTCAGGCTGTTACGTTATCTAAGTCTCCATCATTAAATGTTGGTGATGACCGCGAGTTAACAACATGGTGCAGTATGTCAAGGTCAGATGGTTTTCCAGGGCCACCAGCTTGTTAAAGTTTCTTTAAAATGAGGCAACTGTTCACTTCAGGCCTAAGCCCTTGGTTGGTTCTGTATCTGCTTTTGTCTTGATTTTAACAGAGATATTAAATGAAAATAGTACTTCATTTACATTATTTTGGGCTTGAAATATTTTTGGGCGCACATATGTTTTCCACAACCAAAACGGATCTTAGACCAATGATTGAGTACATGTACATGTCTTGCACTAAAGGAAGACAAAAACATAACACTAAGCCGAGAGCTACACAATTTTAACAAAGATATTAAATGAAAATAGTACTTTATTTACATTATTTTGGGCTTAAAGTATTTTGGGTGCATATATGTTTTCTGTAACCAAAACGGCTCTTAGACTGATGATTCAAGTACATGTACATGTCTTGCACTAAAGGAAGACAAAAATATAACACTACGCCAAGAGCTACACAGTTTTGTTAGGTTGTCTGACTGACTGAAATAGGTTTGCTTCAAGGTGACAATGGAGGGTGTTATTTCATTTGCCAAGAGAAAATGACTCTTCTAAAATTACAGTTAGTTATTAGGGAAATGCTTCGCCTTGTCTTCAGTTACAAAGGTATAGTGCCAGGAATTAATCTAGCCTTAAACAAGAACAAATCAGGTTGAGCAGTAATGTGCTGGTGAGGTGTGTAAAAATTGGTTGACAATTTATACACAAGTTTAGGATACAACAGGAAATTATAACAGAAGAGCTTCCCAAATTTGTCATTGAGAGTTATAAAAAGCACTTGTTATGAGTATCCAATCATTCCAAGATATGTAATCATCCTAAATCAGAAGTTATTATACCAAAAAGGATTCGACAAAAGACACATTTCAACATTGTTTGTTTGTTTGATTGGGGTTTAACATCATACTCAAGGGTATTTCATTTACATGACGACGGATTATCCACTTCACACTGTTCATTGCCCTATTATGGTGGAAAACCAGGAGGAAACCTCATAACAACCATCCCCGCGATTGCCGGAGCCACATCCTGTGACACACTCATATACCTGAGGGTTGACATACAGACTCAATCCTGTGAAAGGTACATCGAGGTAGGCGTTAGAAAGCGCACTCACTAACCACTAAGCCACGGTCATGGGCTCCAAAAAGTTTGTAGTCCGACAAGGTTGTAAAATTCTTAGATATATTGATTGATTGATTGTTGTTTAGAGCTGCACTGAATAGCATTTCACTACATACAACGGTAATTTATTAGCCAGAGGGTAACTACACTCTGGGCATATACCTCCCCTTAGCCAGAGGATAACTACACTGGGCATATACTGCCCTCAGCCAGAGGGTAACTGCACTCTGGGCATATACTGCCCTCAGCCAGAGGGTAACTGTACTCTGGGCATATACTGCCCTCATCCAGAGGGTAACTGCACTCTGGGCATATACTGCCCTCAGCCAGAGGGTAACTGCACTAGGCATATACTTCCCTCAGCCAGAGGGTAACTGCACTGGGCATATACTGCCCTCATCCAGAGGGTAACTGCTCTGGGCATATACTGCCCTCAACCAGAGGGTAACTGCACTGGGCATATACTGCCCTCAGCCAGAGGATAACTGCACTCTGGGCATATACTGCCCTCATCCACAGGGTAACTACACTCTGGGCATATACTGCCCTCATCCACAGGGTAATTACACTCTGGACATATACTGCCCTCAGCCAGAGGGCAACTCCATTCTGAGCCAACTCAGTCGTTTGAGCGAGTGCAACTTTGTTCTGGGTATATTGCTCTTAGACACAATGTCACACTCTGTGCCATCTTGTTAGCCAGAGGGGGGTCTCGGGTGTCTTTGAGACACCCACATTTCAGTCAAATTTAAAATGGGAAGGATAAGGGAACAGTAAATCCAATGTTTCTTTAAAAATGGAGATTTGAGACACACTCTGCTTGTTTTCTGGCTCCTAAGCCCTTAGCCAGAGGACATTGACAGAATGGACTTTAGCGGAGCTCCGACTAAGCAGGACTCCATACAGGTGATCCTATCTGTAATGAAATCAGTCAAGGTCGTTTGACGCTTAATTATTTATACACCTCTGTCTGCTCATCATTAAGGTTTCCCCAAGGAATCTTCAATGAAGGTGAACCTTCCACACTGTAGGTCCCCCCCGAAAGCTGCCGTTTCGGAATATATATACATTGCTAGAGTTTGTTTGTTCGGTTTGGGTTTAACGTGGTACTCAAGGGTCGACGAAAATATCTAGAGAGAGATATCAGTGTTCTTTTTTTTTTTCAAAATTGATTTTTTGGGGTTTTTATATTTGTTCAGATCACACATCATGAACATAGTCTTACAGACCTCTCTATTATTATTTGAGACCCCTTTTGGCCGATAAGCTTACATCTCATTTCTCGAAAAGCAAGAAACTCCAAATAAACGTTAAATAACACAAGGTCAAAATCTGATCATAAAGCAGAGAAGATAGTCTAGCTTGAGACTGGGTGTCCAATTTTGACAGTTTTCCTATCTCCTGCACGTTAAAGTTTCTTAAAATAAGGTGTCCAAATGAGGCAACTATTCACATCAGGGTAAGCCTGAGCGTCAACATGTCATTAGAGACAGGGGGATGTCTAAAAACGGTTAAAATGACAGGTAGAAATTCTGAATTGTAACATAGGAAAGATAGGAAAATTTATAATTTGGACAGGCAAAATGTCTCAGAATAGGGATTTCTGACAGTTAGATTTCCAACCCTTGCTTTTAAAGTAAGCCACGGACAGAGACATTAGAATTTATATATTTATTTTCTTCACAAAACTGTCTTCAATGTCTGATAGTTTGATTGCGGCTACCAGCTGGAACATTCCTTAAATGCGAGTGGACGGAGACCTTATAATTCTATATTTTTATTTTCTTCACAAAACAATCTTCATTGTCTGATAGTTTGATTCCGGCTACCAGCTGGCACATTCCTTAAATGCGAGTACATGTATCAGCACTTGGTGAAAACTCTAAGGGCAGTTCGATACTTTGCTTTCAGTCGTGACATCTCCAGTATTTAATCTCCTCAAAATCTTGTTCCATTCAGACTAGCTCGTATGAAAACCTCATTTGTTTAAATCCACGTCTGGAGGGTTCTGTAAAATCCCCTTTATTGGCTGCCAATGCCCTCTGGTTAGGCACAGGCCAGCCAGACAGAAACTACATGTATCATATGTCCTTGAGTTTCAATGTTGTGTGAAGACCTGCCGACCCTAGAAGAAATTAATGTGCAAAAAAATAAAAAATTTTAGGAGTATTTTCTTATAATTTTGTGTATATTTGTATTACAACCAAGAATAAACTATTAATTCCTGTGTGTATTTTCATGGCCTTTTGGTGTATTTAACATAAATTGTCTGTACAAAATACTCCAGAATACACCGGGTTGGCAGGTCTGGTCTTCTGAGAAACTTTCTTTTAAATCTGTATAGCATCCTGTGATCCTTACTTGGCAGACAGTGGTTCATTTTATTGGGGTTTAGAGCCATACATGTACTTAAGGCTATTTCACTCAAATTGCAGGATACCATGCAGCTCAAAAGGGGAAGGAAATCTCCCTTGGCGCCACTGGCAACAAATAAAGACTGGACAGGACAAAGACAGGACACTCAGGGGACAAGAAAACAAAGAAAACACAAACAGATCAGCTCAAGGGCTTAGGTAGACACCTGTCCAAATGAGCACCCTGAATCGAACAATTGCCTCATTTGGACACCCTGTTTTAAGAAACTTCAACATGCAGGAGTTAGGAAAACTGTCAGAATGGGAAACCCAGTTATTTGAAAAGTGAACCAAAATGACCATTTTGGACACCATACTTTTGATTTCTGACTAAGTCCCTGTCTGAGAGTATCAGGGCCACAGGGAGCTCCCTACCAGCCACCAGAGATTGAAGATGCGAGATATGTTTGTTTGTTTGTTTGATTGATTGGGGTTTAACATCGTACTCAATGTTATTTCACTTATATGATGATGAATTGTGCAATTCACACTGTTCCTTGCCTTTATATGATTGTGGAAAACCAATAGGAAACCTCGTAAAAACCACCCCTGTGGTTTCTGGGACCACATTTTGTGACTCACTCATATACCTGAGGGTTGACAGACGGACTGGATCCTGTGAACGGTAAATCGAAGTAGGCGTTAGAAAGCGCACTCGCTAGCCACTACACCACAGCCGCGGGCCCTCCAATGCATCTGAGTTGGTGGATTAGTAAGCACACTGAAGATTTGAGAAGACAGCTCACATAACACAGCTGCAGGTAATTGTACTTTTAACTGGTGAAAACTCCATACTCAGCAATTACTCTAATTGCAAAGCGTCACGTTAAATAATTTATTTCCTTTGGGACAGGTTATTGCCTTTTTGAGTTATCATTTCGACAGTCCTCATTTTAACAGATATATGTCTACCTTACCTGAGACTCACCAACATTGGTTACACAACACATTACAGAACACACTACGAGGACTAATGGGCAGTTTTAGCTAGAGACCAGTCTTAGCTGGGACACGCCGATTTCTAAAAAATGGATAGTAGGACAGGTAGAAACATGCGAAAGACAGCAAAGTTGAAATTTAGGACAGGCAAAATCCCTCAGATTAAAAGAATAAGACAGGCAAATTTCAAATCCGAGCTAAGACACTGTTCTGGGATGAATTGTTACTTTGTTTGTTTAATTTTGGTTTACTGCATACTTAAGATTATTTCACTCTCATGACATTGGGCCAGTCCAATGAGTGAATTTAATACCCCCCCCCCCCCCCGAAGCCACTTCTTTTTTAAAATATACACTTTGACAACTCAAGTAGCTGTTTTTGTACAAGTAATACTTGTAATACTTATTTATTTCTTTGATTGTGTGTACTCAAGGTTGTTTCACTTATATAACGGCGGATTATGAAATTTTGCTTTGCTCTACCTAAATGTGGTGTAAAACCAAAAGGAAAACTCATGAAACCTGGTGTACTATAGCTGAAGCCACTCGTGGGACTCCCGCATACATCTGAGGCTCGATAAAGGGACTTAAACAGTACATGTGAAGTACATGGAAGCCAGGATGGTCAGTAGTCCGCTTCGATAACCACAGAATCATAACAGCAGGCTCCAGGGTATCAACCATAACACACACAATAATACCTTGGTAGAAGCAAACAATGGATTAAAATAACTTACCGGTAAATGCTGTAATTCACAGTGAGATTCTGAATACCTCAGAATCCCGGTCAATAATAAAGTACTCGACCATCTTTAAAATAATAATTTATTTAATAGTTTAACACACACAATAATACCTTGGTAGAATCAAACAATGGATAAAAATAACCCTAAATGTTGTAATTCACAGTGAGATTCTGTAAGCTTATACCTTATAATCCAGGTCAATAATAAAGTACTCGGCCAACTTTAAAATAATAATATAATTAAAATAATAAGCTATTTGTTAAGTGGGCATTCAAAGATCCAGGCTTTGAATTATGGGAAAATATTTTGATACCTTTTTAAAAAATCAAGCTACATGTATTAAGCAAATTTAATATACAAATTTTTAATATAAAATTAAGCTATTAAATATAATTAATATAATAATATACTATTTAATTGCACATTCAAAGATAAGGCTTTGAAATATGGGAAACTATTTTGATCAACTATTTTTAAATCAAGCCATTGAATATAATTAATATAATATTTGTCATTTGTTAAAGGGACACCCAGTTATTTGAAAAGTGAAGCATAATGGCCATTTTGGCCACCATACTTTCGATTTCTGGCTAAGCCCCTGAACTTAAATATTTTCAACTGTCAAGGATTAACCCCTAGTGGTAATACATGGACATGTATATGCATATTTTTATTGTAGAGAACGAAAATTGTGCTTGCCTCGACTGGGATCTGAACTCGTGTCTCTTGCTAGAAGGACCAGCACTCTAAACGACTGAGTTACGCAGGCTCATGACTTGGTATAATAACGAGATGGGAGAAGTAAGTTACTTAAAACCAACCACCCCTGGAAAAAATGAAAAATTTCTCCCGACCACTAATTTTCAGGTTGAAAAAATATATATATATTTTTTTTTTTTAAATTTCTAACCAGACGTATGATTTCTCACTAGACTCGGAGCTATTTCATAAGGTTGGTCGGGTTAGAGGAAACCCAACATTTTTTTTAGGCCTGATGGTGGTGTATTCCAACAATAATTGACACTAGCACAACCAACATGTAAAGCCTTTCCATAATATTGGTAGGTAAATTTTCCTCCAGTGCCAAGTAAAGACAGCAATGCTACTTTTCAAAGACAAACAAACTGCCCTTAATAGTCAGAACGCTGGGCATTTACTAATTTCATTTATTAGTACATGTAAGCCTAAAAAAAAATGCTTTGTTTCCTCTAACGGCCTGAAAACAAATTGGGCTAGGCAGGCAGGATTTTTTATTTTATTTTGTAGACGTTGTACAAAAGAGTAAATATTAAATAAACTTAATGCAGATGCTTGCATATTCCAAAAAATGATTTTGCTACCAAATATGCTAATTTTGAAAGGTCTTTTGAAAAAAAAAAAATAATAGTAATTTTTTTTTGGAAAAGCCAATAAAAACTTTAGACAGAGCTATTTTGTAGGGTCAGTCGGGTTAGAGGAAACAAAAAAAATTTTTTAGGCCTTAATAATCTGCCCAGATGTCATCTGGACCTGGCAGCCAGCCAAATCATCCCTCTCGGCTTCATTACACAGGTTACATAACCTACATGTAAATAACAGATCATGTAATGACTCTAACAGGGTCTTAATATATATATCCAGTTAATTGGTCAAATCCAAATAACAGGAATCGTAGTAGGCTTATATAATGTTACGCATTGACATACCAATATTAAAGGTAATTTATAGATTTCTAATTTATATACACGTACATCATCAACATTCTGGATTTAGATTACATGAAGTGAGACAAATAAAGTAGACCACAATATTAAAGGCTAATTACTCTGGGTTAAATTAGTCCGCTTAGAAGAATTGGATGAGGTAGTCCTCCTCGAAAAGAATAATAATATAATTGAAAGAAATTTTTTTTCTTTTCTTGAGCAATTTTTGGTATTTCTTGCTTTATGTTTAGTACATGTAGGTTGACTAATAGTGTATATAGTAGCCTTGGCAGAGGTGTATACGAGTAGTCACCTCTGGAAAATCATGCGACCATGTGACCCACGGTCGTGTGAAATCCTACGTCTGGTGACAAATTGTTTTAAAAATTTAAATTTTAACTTTTTTTTATTATAATTTTTATAAGCCCACTCCAATATTGATGTGAAACCGAAAAAAGAACTTATCGCATAAAAGTTAAACCTATACTACATGTTGTTAAAGATTCTTTCGAAACGTATTCACCATATGTAGAATCTGGTGAGAAATTTTTAACCTGAACAGTAGTGCTTACGAGAAATTTTACTTTTTTTCCAGGGGTGCGTGTAGTTTTTATAAAACTTGGCGGCACCCACCCCTGGAAAAAATGTAAAATTTCTTGCGACCAATAATTTTCAGGTTAAAAATTTCTCACTAGATTCTACATACAGTGATTATGGTTCGAAAAAAATCTTTAACATCATGTACATGTACTATAGGATTAACTATTATGCGATAAATTTGTATGCCATGTTTAAGGGTATTTCACTTATATTGCTGCGATGTATTCCAACAATAATTGACACTAGCACAACCAAGATGTAAAGCTTTTCTATAATGTTAGAAATTATATTTCCTTCAGTGCTATTAAGTAAAGACAGTAATCAAAAAGAAAAACACATGAACACAGATTTGTCATATTCTGGGCCATGATAGTTTGTGGCATTAAATGCTAGGAAGTTCACATTAAAGAACACTACAGTATTATTAGATTGTGTTTGGAGGAAGAAAGGAGATCTACAGACAGGTAAATAGATAGAGACATAGCCATTGGGGACATATTAATGGAGTACCGTGTGCCAAGCCACTCTCTGAAGTCCCACAAGCCTTTATAATACTAACAGCCTTGATAATGGTGTAGATCGTCAGCTGAAAACTAATAGCTCACTATCCTGTTGCTCTCAGAGGTAAAGGGCACTCACCATTCTGTTGCCCTAAGAGGTAGAGGCACTCAGGGCACTCTTGGGTAAAATATTGTTGCTCCTTATTGGTAAGCACCAGAGAAACATGAACATCCCTCCTAATATTCTTAAAACATGATTTTTCAAATTGGGTTTTTATGATAAAGCGTTTTAACATAAATAAACGCTTTATGGGATATAGGGACTTTTATAGTTGTCAGATATTTTTTTAAATCTTGATGCTTCAAAATGGGTTTTTATGGCTTTATTCATTAATGCAATTTAAGTGTTTTAACATAAATAAATATCTTTTATAGGATATTAGACCTTTATTTCTCAGATATTTTTAAAGATAGTTTTAAAGACTTTATTTTTTAAAACTTTTTAACATAAATATATGTCTTAAATAGGATATTAGTCCTTTATTTGTGACATATTTTTTTTAAACCTTCATGATTCAAGTTGGTTTTTATGACTTTATTTGACCTTACTAATAGCAAGGAATTTTTTTTCGTAATACACATGCTTTAAATGGGTTTTTAGAACTTAAATAGTAAAGCGTTTTAACATGAATAAATGTTTTATATTGAGTTTTAGGCCTTTATCAGAAACACTCTTTTATACCTTGATGCTTAAAGTGGGTTTTTATGACTTTATTTGTAAAACGTTTTCACATAAATAAATGCTTTAGATAGAATATTAGTCCAGGTATTTTTTTTAAACCTTGATGTTTCAAGCGGATTTGTAGGACCTTACCATGAAAATGCTCTTGCATGAGTAAATGCTTAATATCGGATATTAAACCTTAATTAATATCAGGTTTTTAAAAAAAACTTTGATCCTTTAAATGGGTTTTTATGACTTAAATAGTAAAGTGTATATAGTATATTAGGCCTTAATTAGTACATGTAAGGTGTTTAAAAAAAAAACACTTTTGAGCTTTAAGTGGATTTAAATAAACTTATTAGAAAATGTTTTAAAAGGGGGTTTTAGGCCTTTATCAGAAACATTTTTTTTTCTGCATAATGTTTTTTATCGGTTTTTAAGCCTTTGGATGTTTTTTTTCTCCAAACCTTGATTCTTCAAGTGGGTTTTTTTAAGCTTCAATTGTGTAAGTCAGTGGTTTGTAGTTTCATCCCTGTTTGCTCCAAGTTGTCCACAAGCCTATTGTGTTATTGGTTTTTCTACTATCAGGAAGCATCGATCTAAGGCTCAAGCTTGGCTAATCACGG
>JAVFBX010199530.1:0-23047 GCA_034783855.1 Mopalia kennerleyi | reverse complement strand
CGGAGTCCGTGCGTTGTGCGCTCATTGGCTGTAGAGGACACGCGCGTCACCCGTACTGGGGTGAATCCGTAGCCCGACCGCAGCTCGAACGCAGCGAAAGTTCTGCATGCACTTAAAGTGCTACGGCGTGTCTGCGTGCTCCAAAATCCGTACTGAGGTGGTACTCACCACGTACGGATCCCCAAGTTTTGCCCACGTTTTTGCAAGTAGACAGCACGCAATTGCAAGTACGGCGGGTTGGGACCTTGGTTTAAGGGAGGCCGTACTGGGAATGAATCCGTAGCCCGACCGCAGTGAAAGTTCCTCATGCACTTAAAGTGCTACGGCGTGTCTGCGTGCTCCCAAATCCGTACTGAGGCGGTACTCACCACGTACGGATCTCCAAATTTTGCCCACGTTTTTGCAAGTAGACAGCAAACACTTCTAAGTACGGCGGGTTGGGACCACGGCTTTAGCCCCGGGCCTGCAGACCATTTGAACTGATGAATGAGTGATTCACATCATGGTTAACTCTTTGCAAATATAGGCCTGACATCATCATATAAGTGGAATAACCGAAAATGCGGTGATAAATATCAGTCAGTCAGTCAGTCATAAAAGTGTATTGATTGAATGTTTGTATATCATTTATTTTAATACTCAAAACAACTCCAGAGGCTTTGAAAATCCAGTCGTGTCGAATGCAACCTTACTCATCCAGTGAATTATGCACCCCCAGGTTAAAAAACACGCTGAATTGGATTCTCGTGTTGCGTTTAGTAATGACAGCTTATGTATTGAGTAGAAGTGATTATATATTTAGTCTAAACCAAAAACCTGCCATAGCCATTATACAAATCAATCGTCATATTGCTAAAATTAAGTCTTAATTGTGTGTAACAATAAATGTAGATTCCAGTAAAACAAAATTAGGTTCAGTCCAGCATTTCTTGAAATGAAACATAATAACACCATTTCAGCACCTGGCTCGACTTGTGGTATTTAATATATCCAGTCTAAACTCGCGCTGCCCAAAGATTTGTTTCAAGTCAACAATGGCGGACTCGTTTACCCACAATGCACTGCGCGACATGACGTTTGGAAGTGGCCTAGAATTTTATCCACCCGGATAATATTTCCAACAAGCACTAAACCTTATGGTTCTCCTTGCCTACACCTTCCAAGGATGGCTATATACATTTACCTGTCAAATATTATTTTTTTAAATATTTGTTATTGCATTTAAATTCAATTGAAACAAATGAGAAAAACGTGACAACTATTTTCCCAAACCCAGTTCCTCAAATCCCCATACAATCTTTCGTATTTAGAATGGAACACACTATGTCAATGTGTTCTCTTTTAAGCTGCATGCCCTCTAGATTGAATAGGGTTTTTACTTTATCAACAAAAAAACCCCGCATATTTGAGTTCGTTCCACCATCGTGCGAGTTTGGCCTCGCGGCAAACTTCAATAACATACGGTTTAGTGTTTGTTGAAATGTTATTATGGTGGATAAAATTCTGCGCCACTTCCAAACGTCATGTCGAGCAGTGCATTGTGGGTAAACGAGTCCGCCATTGTCGACTTGAAACAAATCTTTGGGCAGCGCGAGTTAATTTAGACTGGATATATTTACCACCACAAGTCGAGACAGGATCTGAAATTATTGGTATACATTCCTTATACCGACTTCTTCGAAGCAAGCAAGCCTGGACAGGGTAAGTGAAGTAGCTTTGTTTGTTTGGGTGGGGGTGGTGGAATCCATCCCAGGCCTTAATAGGCCTACGGCGTATATTTATGTAAACATCAACATACCGGTACGTATAAACTAAGCTAAATATAACACTGGTGTAAGGAGCAACAATAAAAACTGATGAAAAACTTACAACAGAATTCACATTAATCTTTCACTTAATTATTAGCATACACAGAAGGGAAACTAGATAAAAATAAGTGACGTCACCTCTGTTTAAGGTTTGAGATACGTCCACTGTGAGTGTCATGTCAGAACATGATTCGGCTCTTTCCGTATCCGTACAGATTTCTCGGAGTTGAATGAAAGCAATTATATAACACGAAATCGTGTAATGTTAACCATCGGATAGTTTGCACCGAATCACTTCGAGGGTTCGTACAATAACAATAACGCATAACGACATAACGACATAACGTAGTTTGTTGCTAAAATCATCATTAAATAAACCGCCAACTCCTTTTTATATACGACTTGTTGAAAATAGGAGAAGTCGCCTGTGATTGCGATTTAAACAAACTGTTGATCCGTTGACAGCGTCGACCGTTCAACCATATTTAAAACTAAATCTACTAGAGTTATCTCCCATGTCAAGTGTGGTCATAAAACATCCGATTTTTTTGTGAATGGTGAAGGACGTTCCGACATTTGTCAGCGTGGTATATTATATTTATCTATTGTAATATCCAATCATTATTTTTCCTACAGATTGAAGTCACTTTGATAACTTGCTTCATTTAACATCATGCGCTTAATTTGAAATTCGACTTTAAGAAATTGGATTCGTTAGAGACCTACTGTATATGCTCGTGACGATCTCTTAACTTTGTTCTTCAGTTTTTCTGCTGCCATCGAACAGGTAGGCATATGATGCGCAACTTTGTCTGGGCAATTTGTCTTTAACTTAATATCTCACCCATTGAAGCAGTTTTCCTTAATAATACACTGACAGTCGCCATTTGTTGTTGAAAAGTCCACCTGTGTATCATTGTAGGTGTAAATGGCCGCCGAGTCTTTACCCAGCATGCTTCCTTTACACTCGTATCTGATGAACATCTCACAGCGGCCAGATCTTGTCACAATCGCCCGGATGTCCTCTATAGTCGTTTGCAGATAACTAAATTCCCGGATGTAGTTCCATTCAAAGTTTTTCACAGCAGACCTGTTCTCTATGTTATGGTGAAACACATTCACGGCACGCCCCAACTTATCTTGGAACAGGCATTTGACTTTACTTGTTTCTTGACAAACAGAAAATGAGAACAATCATTAGTTAACTGAGTCTAACCACTCATACAACGCAACAATTAAACCTATCTTATTGGTACACGATATAGTTTAATGTGGAAGAATTCACAACTCTATATCAAAGTCAGAAGAAACCAAAGGGTATTTTCACAATATATCTTATTTGATAAATTTTATCAATAGGAAAGTCTTGTGCAGAGGTGGTGGTTGGTTCCTCTCTAAAAAATGTCAGGAACGGGATCATATGATGATACACGTGAAACCAAACACAAACACATCGTATCAAATAGTTATGCTGTATTATTGCATTGATTGGTGTTTCACTTATCTGAAGGCGGTGTATTCCAACAATAATTGACACTTGCACATTCAAGATTTTAAGCGCATCCATAATGCTGGAAAGTTAATCCTCCATGGCTAAGTGAAGACAGCATTGCTACTCTTCAAACAAACTGCCCTTCGTATTATTGCAACCATCACAGAGAAATAGAAATCCAATTCCGACCTTCAGAACGGTGAATTGGTTATTCGGAACGTTAATGCATGTTCAGTGCATTTAAAACTATTTCAGGATGAATTCATGTTCTTTGTTTCGACAAAACAAAACCCTTATATTCTTTAATAATGTCCTATCAATTGACAACCTATGAATATTTACATATTTAAAAAAACATAACATATTAATGTACGAAGGTGGATTTTAAGTTTTAGGTTTAATATACTGAGACTGATAAACATACTTCCAGCTCCCCGTGGTAGAATATCGTAAAGTCCATCCTGGCTGTAGCCGGCTTCTCTCCACTCCCCACAGGACCGTTTAGCGCCTTCCTCCATACAATGGTCACTCTCATCCTCGTGTTCCAACCCACTACAGTCAATCTGACCATCACACTGAGCTGTCTTCGGTATACATCGACCATCATAACACTTAAAGCTAGTCCCCGCTTTACAAAACGCTGCGAAGTAAATGGAGTGAAATGATCACCTCGCAGTATGGCATATATTTTCTTCATATTGCACATTACATGACTTTCTATTGCATTATTCCAAATCTCAACCTTGAAAAATTTAATCAATAAATAACTAGAATGGCATTGCCGGGCATCATTTAGGGATGGAGGGAACAAAAAACGCACTAGCCCCGGAAGATATGGCGTTCTAGATTGCCAGAGATTCATTTTGAGCGTTATGGTGACCCATCCACCTTGACACCGGTCTCACTAGACTGAAATTCATAGTTGTTCAAGAAATTGCGTAATAAATTTTTGTATGTAATTGTATTCATAAAAATCACCAGTAACGAAAAGTGCTTAAGTTACAACAAAGCTATTTTCGTAATACTATATCCGCACTGTGGTTATGCTGTGGAGAGGCTTGTAAATATAATGATCTGGCTAGACAAGAGAAGCACACCCCATTAAATTGATGTGAAGTTTATTTTATCAGCACGTTCATTTGCTTCTTTCCGATGTGTCGAATACAAGAAGGAAGCGCTAAATATATATATATATATATATATATAAAATATAAGGGTTTTCCTTTTTTAGTATCACATTCGATTATATGTCACTTTTATAGATAACAACTAGTGCTAGCTATACTTCATGTAACTATTCATATAGAAATGTTTTTCAATTTTTTTTTAATCGGCTGCTATACAATATAACACAATGAAACTTCGCTTGATATTTCTAATCTTAATATTATCACGAAGTGAACTCAAATTTTAAAAAACAAAAAACGTCTGGCTGGCTTCGTGTCCCCAATAGTGGACGATGGAATGCTCGAGGGTGAAGACTTTACTAAATCAATAAACATGCGTTACATTGTCCTGGAGATAATCCATCTCCACCGATTGTCACCGGTCTGCTGGAAATAGTGTCATTCTCTTTGACACAAAGCTAGTGTACCTTAAAATTAAACTCGTTCGACATAAGCATAATCCAAGAAGATGAAGAATGCCTTTTCGTTTCAGACAATGTAAATCAAATCACCCGCTGCCTGTAAAATATATGTGGTCTGTCCTAAGCTTTTAGTGTTCACTAATGGAGCCCTGCTAAGTAAATATATCAAACAATATATATATTTATTTTAAAGAACCATAAAATAGCTTCAATAACCACAATCTAGTACGTTTAGAGTGTTTTATTGATAGCCCAATCTCGCCTTACTCTATTAAAGGAATAGTTGGAATGAATCTAGCTAAATTTATCAGTCGATAAACCGTCAGTCAACAAAAAGTCCTTTTCAAATGTTACACATCTGATTAATTAACAACAAATATTTAAGTGCAGATTTTGCAGCGAATACATCACGTGACAGAATCCTAAGTAAACAGTTCCTAATTAGGAAAATAATGTTATCGCTTTTATCTGATAACCCATGCCTTTAAAACATGTGTCGGTTCGTGACTTTACTTTGTGAACAATGCCTTCCTGTTTAGATACCATTCTTATCAGGATGATACGGCCCATTACAACGTCTGTTCTGTTAATGGCCATAGTAATTAACATCTTATCGCGAAACGATAATGACAAGAGTAGTCGAAGTATTTTTTATATCCAAATGAATTGATATTTCGAGACAATACAATAAATTAAAACAGTTCAGTGGTTTTCATCATAGTATGGGAACATTTTTATTAAATGTCCCTTTTAACTGCTATTATTCACACATACCGCAGTCTCTCTCGTCTGATTTATCCAGACAATGAGGTTCTACATCACACAGTTCATCCAACGGTATACACTGTCCGTTATCACACTGAAACTCTCCCGAATAACATGATCTGTGCACTGGAAATCATACAAAATGGAGACAGTGTTTAAAAGGCCATTACAAGAAACAACTGAAAGGTAAACAGACATAAATTAAAATTGTATAAACAGTTACTCTTCACGGCCGGGACATCATTGAACTGAGTTCTTTAATTGCCATTGAGAACTAGTTTCTTATTAGTTTTATGGTTAAACTGCATGGTTTATTCAGAAAGTGAAGATTAGCTGTATTTTCGTTATTTTGGGATAACACTTTCTTAGTTTGAACAGATTCTAGTTCAGAAAATTGTGCAGGTTGAAATCCGTCCGGGAATCATACCGACGACCCTCTAACCCACGACTTTGCAATGTGGCCTACCCTCTAAAGGCTGTCAGTGAAATATACTCCTATCGTCTTTGCATTCGACTTAACAGTCCTTTGCTGTGGGGAAAGATCGTTTCTCAGTATTTTTTGATAATTTGAACTATTTTGTACAAATGTAAAATAGAAGTTTATTTTACATGAGTGAAATTCTTTTTCACAATGTGAAATAGTTAAGTTTTTGTGTTTTATTTTACTCATGTGAAAAAGAATTTCACATATGTTAAAAAGAAGTGTACATATGTGGAAAAGAATTCAACATTGTAAAATACGTTTATATTTTATATGTGTGAAATTGCTTTTCACAGAATTGAAAATCTTTTTAACATAAGTAAAAATGAATTCCATATATATGAAAAAGAATTGTATAAGTAAAATATAAGCAAAACTAATTTGACATGTGTACAATAACGGTGATAAAACGGCTGGCCATACTCCTCCACGAAAAATCTTCCACTTCAACCATACAAACTTTGGACAAATTATAACTCCGCTCATAAGGATTGGTGCTGTTTCATTTCATAATAACACTTTTCTCCCTCCAAAACAGAAATCAGCGAAAAGGACGTCCTATTCTTTATCATTTTTTATAGACCGTAGCCTATACCGCTCGAAATTTTGGGACAAAACAATGGAGTATGTGCGCAAGTGAATCAGCTGCGGCCATCATTTTGTCACAACGGCTAAAAAGAGTCAATGCGGTATGCCGCGGATAACCTGAAAGAAGTTCGTGATGCGATTCGCGGTGTTTCAAACTGTCTTTGTTTATGTAGTATGTTAGGCCGCGGTCGTTTAATTGGCTCTCTTTAAACCAAAATTCGTCGGTAACCAATCAAAGCTTGTAAAACGATTTAGACTAAAACAGCTAATTGAGGATTTTGTGCTGATACCATAAGGAAATCTTTATAGCATAAGTCAATCGGTACACTATCCTTGCACGGCGACACAATCAACTTTATTAACTGCTTTCATCTTCAAGATCTACGTACACATGAATTTTAGACGGTCATCATTTGTATTTCATTTATCACGGCCGTGAGAATAAAACAATTTCATGTTTGTAATCTTTGTACATTATATGTCAAATGTTTATATGAGTGCTTGTAGAGACAAAGCGCCCGGCGTTTATAAACCGGCCAGCCTTGCAACTCACAGCAATTGTGTTCATCCGATCCATCGCTACAGTCCTCTTTGAAATCGCAGTATAATGAGATGGAAATGCATTGACCATTGTTGCATGTAAACGCCAGAGGCCCACAAGAAGCACCTGTAATTGAAATTAGTATGCATTATGCGTTGGATTTATATTTTTCTATATTATGTTATATTTCTTTTATATTATAAATCTAAGTTTGTTGAAATAGGTATAGGCCTAGGTGGCTTGTTCTGTCAACATAATATAAAACAAATCGAATCGTTTTCCGATCGGGACAAAACCAATGCTACTAATTCAATTTATAGACGACACGGGCTGAAGCAGCTAGATGGGGCACAAGAGGTTATATCGGGCGTATCAAATGAAAACAAGACGTACAGCAGAACAAACAGAGTCAATCAAACGGAACGAATAGAAGATTAACTGAAAATGCAAAATCGGATCCAAGTATTAGATCCTTGATACGCTTCTTGAGTCTTCCTGACCTTTGGAAATAGCAGAACGCTATCATGATCCTGTATATTATCTTGCAACGTATAGCGATGGCATGGCCTTGCCCTGGTTTACGCCATCTTCATTTCTTCGTTGAACACTTTTGGTGTTAGACCGACGCATAAAACGACCACTCGACATCCATTTTCATGTCAAAATCAATCATTTTTCAGCAATACCACATTCGCTTTAAATGTCTCCCAGTTGTAACTAGGTCGTACGGATTCAACGTTATTTGTTACTCAGAGGCAGGCCTTATTTCTTAAGTTTTGATACAGCTGCACGTCGTATCTCCATTGACTGTCAAAGTGTCAAAGTGACATCTACATTAGAGCCCAGCTACTCATAGGCTTTGGGGTTGTTTTTAAAGTGGCTAACGTATTTGTTCGATCTGCGATGCTTTCTTTAACCTCCAATGTTGAGACCCCACTCGTATAAGTGAAACAACATTCATGATGTTGTTAAGTCCCAAGCAGACCAACTGTATACCCAGAACACATTTGGTGACAATCTTTCCACTAACCGCAGTTGTTCTCGTCGGTTCCGTCTGTGCAGTCCGGATATCCGTCACACAGGAAGATGGCAGACACACACTCCCCGGATCCACATGAGAATTGAGTGTCTAAACAGCTGGTCACTGATAACCACAACAACTTATCAGACACACAATCATTATGGTGATCCTCACCCATAGCTAAAAAAACAATTATACCACAATTTCAACAGTTATAACAAAATGTCAACTTTGGACTTTCTGTAGTCGAGTCTGTACAAACGTCTGGAGTGCTTTCATCTGACGGTCTAACTGAACGATTAAGTCGGCAACACCCACAGAAAAATTGTCGTCAATACAACAATGAAAAAAATATAATTATTAAAAAAAACTTCGATATAATCAGAATTCTATCAAGCAGAAGTATGAAACCAGCCAGACTCAACATCTCCCCTAAACAAGGTTCAATCAAAATTTGCAATTTTTTTATTATTATTTTATTCGGATATAATGCAATGTAAAAATAATAAATTCATATTAAAGAGGGCGTTAAATGCATTGAAAGAATTTTTTTTTTACCAGCGATGCATGCGGCTTAAAGCTCTGTTAGTGATCTGTTGCTAATATTAAACATCAAAGGTTCTCTTACATTGTAAGTATAAGAGAACACTGACCAAACTTAAGTGCCCCTATAGTATGGACCACGTCAACAAATTCACGGTACTAAGCCACATAGACCCGCACATATCTCGCAAATATCTAGAAGTCGGATCAAGATTGTGTGGGACGTGAGCTATACAGACACTCTTGTACCTCAAGGGGTATTTTCTAAAGGAAGCCTAGGTTAACTGAAGCCCATGCATTTATCTGAAAGTACCCAAAACCAAAGATCGATAAAACTAAATTATTATTATTCATTGTTTACCGAGTGGTTAGCTTGACAGATTCTTCTGGACAATAAAGAAACAAAAGGAATTTGTTTGAGAAATATATTTACTTTACTGCATACTGCAAGTTTCAGACATAAAAGACAAAATGGCATATTCCAAAGTTGCGAAGGTTAAATTAAATTATCTTTTCAAGCATTACCTTGCCATGGCTTTTCGCAAATAAACTGGGATACATCATCGTTAGCACAGGCAATATCATGCCAGTAAGCCGTAGAATGGATATTACCCATAATGATTACCCCACAATCTTCTTGTTCTCCACCATTCGGCTGTGACATCGACTCTCCACCGACTGCTGTATACCTTGGGGGCAATTACATAACATTGGATTCAATGACTTAACAATTTCGGGTGATAAATGATCATTTAATTGTTAGGAACAGTTCACGTGGACACGCACAATTATACATTTAAACGGAATAGCCTTTAGGCTTTCAATAGTTCATAAAAAGTTTATTGATCATATACATGTATAAAGATATAATTATGTTTGCGAAATCATAGATTGAAAAATATTACCAATCAGTAAATGTCAGTTCGGATCCATCCACCCAATTAAAGTGTCCCTCTCTCTGACGATCATTTAGACCTAGAAGTGAATACATTATACTAATGACTACTTAAATGTATGAAAAGTTTGCCGCGAACAAGGAAACCGGATTGAACAAAAGCTTTTAGTGTATGAGCTACTTTGATACATTATTAATTTGTTTATTGCTTGCTTGATTTCTTAACTGATTAATTTATTTACTTATTCTTTGATTCTTTATTATTATTATTTAAAAACAAATCTGTATGTATATTCGTAAATTTCAATCCAATTTCAGTACTCACAATGTATAGTCTTCAATGAATATGCGTATATTTCATTTGTAACAAAGTAACTATAACGGACCATTAGCGAATTGGAATATCAGAAGCGACTTGATTTGGCCATTGAACGAGAGGCTTAAATATTTGTCAAATAAAAACTAAAGCGAAAACAAATTGGGTCCTGATAACAACGGGTATACATTGTTTTAGCCTCCGGTCTCACGAGCCCGTCACGTCAGTCACTACAGATATTGAAATTTGTATATTATCCGTTAAAGTGATTTTGAAACAAATGAAATAAATGTTTTCAAATCTAAATCTGCTCCCTGTTGGCCCATAGCCCGCGGGCACCAGGTGCTCCCGTCAAACCACCCTAGAGCAATTTTATAAAGAGAATATTACCGATGTAAACCTTGGTTTGGTTAACTTTCCAGACAGTGGTTAACAGGAAGTGTATGAAGAAGCTTTCAGAGCGGTCACGGATGGATACCAGATGACCTTTGACCTCTTTACATATACTCTCCGCCCTAATCCATGAGGTCTTGTTGGTTAGATACAGACGGTAACAGTTGCCATTGTATCCCTCCCAGTTCTCTCCACAATGCAGCCCTGTGTAAAATCGTTTTTTGAGGATATACTTTGTAGAAGAATGAAGAAACAAAAACTGGCGACCGGCGGGGCAACCAATGGATTTTATACGCACATGTCTCTCTATGATTAGTAAGGAAGCAGACTTATAGTATTTCGGGACATGAAGATAAAAAGCCTCAAGTTAGTTTGGCACAATGAAGCATTAGAAATGATATTTAAAAGTCTATAATATTCCAAAATACATAAAAACTCGTTGAGCTGCTGAATTTATGCCTGTCGATATAACCATGACTTTTCATACATAAACTTGGACACAATCGTTAGCACATGATATATCATGTCAGTAAGCCATAGAATGGATATTGCTCATTATGATTACTCCAGTCTTTAAGCAAGACTGTTGCCCACATTTGTACATTCTAAAGTGTGTAAATTCCTGATAACCAAAGAATGCAAATTAAGTAGCATTTCAAACGGCTTTGCAATTGCTTAACTCACACAATCCCGATACAGTGAAAATTAAATCTCTATCATACAACTGTGCCAGAAAGCTTTTACCCTGATTTGTCTTTTACTGAAAGAAGCCATGTAACCGTAGGGTTATTGAATGTCACTTTTTGTAAAGGAAGACACGGACCCGAGGTGCATCACCTGAGCTAGGTTTAATCTACAGCAAAATGTCACACCAAAGCGACGAGACTCGATACCACTCAACCAGACATTGTGTCTAGTTTAACATAGTTGACATAAGTCTGCAGTTTAAGACACACCGCCCCAATGGTTCCAAACCACACGTCACAAGCTTTCGCGAGAGAAGGAGGGATACACCATAACCAAGTTATCCACCATTTAAGCTAAAGATCATGTTACTTTAACCGCCTGGTTTCATTGTTCGCAGTACGTCGCGAACCAAGTCTGACCGAAAAGACGTCATGCGACGAGTCCCGGTATTAACCAACTACGATTGAACATGTTTAGCTTGACCCGATGACCTGCGACGAGACACAACTGACGTCGTATGAGATGTCACACCGAGCAGACGGTTACCGATGGCTATAGCTGAATTGAGTCGAGTTGAGTGCCGTCGGATTGATGTGACCCGAGACTAACAGATAAAATATTTTATATTAGTCCCAGATGTGACATAGCTTAATTACATGTCACACTTGACTGTTTTACATAACAACATACTACTTACTTTCTTCGTTCCAGGAATTAAATATATCGCTAGAGACATTATAAAGAAATTCTGAATACGAGGCCAGAAATCCTCTCCCTTCTATAGATTGGTCGGACACGAAGGTCAGATACATTTCGTTTCTGCTTGAGTAGATTACGTCACTAGGAAGTCTGCCACCCGTACAGAAACGCCCGATAGAGGATATGTGACCAGACACGTCGACGTCTTCGATCTCGAGGTAATCGCTTGAACAATCTCCTCCAATGTCCAAAATGTCAAAGTCCAATAATTTGAGTGCCACATATTTCCCTGGAGGCAGACGAATGTGCCAGCGACAGGTAGTCCGTGGTGAGTACCCGATGGGGTAGTTGACCGAGGCTAAGTAACCACATTCCGCTGTGCATTGATGAACAGACGGGCAGCTAGAATGACCCACTCCATATCCAGCGCACTCTAAACAATTAAAAACATTTCGTAGTTCCAAAAGCAAATTTTTCATAAATAAAACATAGGATAAAGTGTGGATAATTCTAATAGAGTACTGGTAAGCCTACTTAAATGCAAAGCGTTGATCTAGAGAGCCGTAGGGAAGAAATTACGTTGTGTTCATTTCGAGAACTCAGGCTGAATTGTTTCCAAAGATGTTTAATCCTCTGTTTATCTGGTATTTTATATTAACGAAATGCTTTTCAAGAGAGGAGATGTGTATAGCCCGACCAGGTACCCGTCCTGTCACTCAAACTGTCAACCTGTCAGCGGCAGACAAAAGGTAGTCAAGCTTTAGGATGGAATTTCAGGATACTAATGAAACAGCTTTGAGAGAATTATTAGATTGCGGTGTTTGTTCGATTGGAATTTAATGCCATACTTACAGTCAATTCACTAATATTGTGGAGTGCCATCGCAATGAGGACATGAGGACATGAGCCCCCCATATATATAGACATATTTTATATAAAATAATAACAAATACATCACATCTTTATATTGATTGGTTTGACATTTGTTTTCGATACTGTATTTGTGATTAACCAGGAAAAAAGACGCATAAATCTTTGTGTCACATTTGGATTATTTAATTACTTGTACTTCAATGCGCAACTTCCAACGTAGAAACCCAATATTTGTTGAAATTTATAGAGTGAGATTAAGAATACATGGAAGTAGATGTCGACAGGGCATGGTCAAGTGCAGCTCTAGAAATGATTCATTATTAAGTGTAAATATGGTAATAGTATGGCATTAAACGATTTTTAGATTTCCCATCAGATACACCTTTTCAAACGGTTTGATTTTACAAGCAAGATCATATCAGGTTTTTTAACAGTTACACACATGGATGCAGCTAATATATCGATAAGAATGTTATTCATTGAAAGCTATATGAAACACGACAGAAGAAAACGTACATAATGACATCTTCTCTAGCCAAGGGTTTTATATCCGAGCTACTCTCTTTACAGCCCTTGGCAGATAATTCATATAAAACGAGATGGCGGATGAAACGATCAAGGTTTTATATAGTTAACTCAACCTGCGTAGATAACCTATATTGAATGTCGTACTTCAGTTTTAACAGTTTGTACAGCAGCGTTGACATATATACGGTGATTTGGTGTCTGTAGCGGTAGGTACATATCCAATGATTTCACTGAGTTGGTTGAATACCCCAAACAAGTTCGAACAATATGATTGGATGCGTAGAAGTTCCCACGCATCCAATCAATCGGCTGGAAGCCGAGTCCCATTATACATGAATTATCCGCCAAGGGTTATAATGTAGCTGGGATATAAAACCCTTGGCTAGAGAAAATAAAATAATGGTTACTTTAGATTTTCCCTATTTGTGGATGAAACTTTACAAGAAATAAATTTAGATTTTCGAAAATTTGTTTTACAATTTTTTTTACAACATTTCGCCCATTAATTTGTTCAGAAATAATAAACTCAGATACAACCTATTAAACTCAGCCATCTACCTTAAAGGTAGTGAGGTACTGATGAGTTAGCACTTACCTGAAACATTGACTTGAATTTCAAAACCATCTGCATAGGGTCTCGTGTACCGAAAGCAGGATTCAAACTCAATCCTCAGACGTCCCGTAGGTGAGACAATCTTCGATGGGGTGGATCCATCCGTGATGTTCGTTACAGATTCCCAGCCCCCATTGGTTGACTCTGCCATGATATAGATAGTGTCCGTGCACTGTCCCGGATCTATTGTATAATCTCCCTCCTACAGTATACAGTTTAGGAATGTAAAAAATCTGTTCAGAATTGTCTTACCAGACCAGTCTATACAGAGAATCGAAACAAGGAACAGGATTGAAAACTGACAAGTATTCATTATCGTCAGTAAACCACTTCAATATGTATCAAATATCCTATAAATTCGCTTGACAACAGGTATCAAGGAACGTAAGGAGAGCATGTGTGTTAGCACCACTAGGTTATGTTTTTAAGCAAAGTGAAGGGTATAAGGTATCAGTACAAATAAACTTCAAAACTCGTGCTGTATAAATATTTGTTATAACTGTTAACCTATATCATAAATTATATATCTGCTTCCTTGATTATTAAGTAGCCTATACATGTGTTAACAAATATAATGTTTGACTTACGATCCGGCTAGTTTCTGTGCCTTCCAGATCCAACTGTGGAAACTCCAAGATAACATAATCTCCTCCCGGGACTTCGACATCCCATGTGCATTGAAGGTTTTCGCCATAGTAGCGCCCGAAGTTAGTTGATCGGATAACCCCTACATCACGTACAATGCCTCCACAATAAACCTCTGTACATAATACGAAGGACGTATAAATATTCGGTTTAACTTTTGTGTTAGATTGCGCTTTAATTTAACTTTTATTTAATTTAACTTTTATCACGGGTTTTCTTTGGTGGGAATATGTGGAAAAGCAAAAGAGAACAAATCTCTTTGTGTTTCTGAAGAATATCGTGTTTATTCCAAGAGTCGAACGCCTGGCTAGAAACGCATCAAGCGTACCCATCTATGATCAACTATATAGGTCTACTTCGGTGTACTGTGCCAACACGAGATAAATATGTTTGCATTAATACTTTACTTAGAGGAACATACGAGTCTATATCATAATATTGAGTTATAAAAAGACAGTTACATTAATAACTCTAATACAGTAGGGTTTTTTTTTATGTACGATTGAAAGTTTTTATGTTGAATCATAAAATTATTCTTTAAAATCTCTTTAAAAAATTTGAAAAATTTGAAAACTCAAAAGAGAAATACCTGCGTGGTCTTTGCGTCCGTACAGTTCAAAGCGAAGACAAGGGAAGCCAACAAATGCTATGATATTAATTTGGACGTGCCTCGCTTTCAACAGTGGATTGAAAATGTTTCTTTTTGGGGTAAAATTATCACAGTTTCCGTTGAAAACCTGCGTAAGACATGGTAAATACAGACGATGCAAACGCCTTTGAAAACAACTCTATGCATGTGATGTGTCTCTACAATCTTTAAGGAAACTAGTAGAAGTCTGTCGTCAATGAAGAACGCATTAAATTTGACATGGATCGGAAGAAGATCAGTGATCGTGTAAGACCGTATGCTGTTTTTCTAATCATGCATATAATGGGAGTTTAGACAAGCTTATCAGTGATCGTGTAATACTTTATGTTGTTCTTCTTTATATAGTCGTCTCTATATCGTTGCGGTAATTTGTTTAGATAAGTTTATCAATTATTGTGCTGTAAGATATGTTGTCCGTCTCCGTAAATAATAGAATGTGTTTCAGTTCAGCTTGTCAATCATTTTGTCGCATTGCATGTTGGTCTTTTCAACCGTCCAAAACTTCAGATTAGCTTTTCAATGATGTTGTTGTGTAATGGTACAGTAAATTGTCGTTCTTACTCATCTATATAATATTATTCATATCATCTTTAGCATAACAATCTTTTTGAAACAACTTTTTCCTTGAAAAGATAAATTATAATCTTCCGGGAAGACAAACAGATAAGACCCATCAAAAACAAAGCTTAAATTGACATGTTTCCCCCCACAAGCAAACGCGGTTACAGTTGTCCTGTAGCGTGACCCATCGACACTTCAAAAAGTTGAACAATACCTTATTTTTGCCCCAAGCATCAGTGTGGTTTAGCCAGTTAATGCCATCCTCCGAGGTGGACACTGAAAACAATGAGGTATAAAAGCCGGGTGCGTCGGCCGTTTTAGTGTCCAGGCCACGAGTAACAATACTGTCTATGATGCGGGACTGCCTGAAGTCAACCTACAACATTTCAGAACATTTACAATAATAAAGACAAAATTTCTTTGGGCAGTCATCTCTTAAAGTACGACGAAAACTATGAACAAATTGTTTGTTTGGTGTCTAAAGCTGTGTTTAAGTGTCTATTACACATGTAAATGAGGTAAATCTCCACAGTAAAATAACCCTTGTATTGTGCTGGGCGATATCAGTTGTTCAAGTTCTAAGTAAAGACAGTAACCGTAAGAAGTTATGTTATTTCGAGGTACAGATGGTAACTAAAGATATTAAGTATGATATTACTGAGTTTGATAAGACTGACATGCGCCATTGAACACTTCAACTAACCAAGAACATTTGTCCCAGTTTAAGTGAATTTAGTGAAAAGTTTATACCATTATCATTCGGTTAAAATGTCTATAAATGATATATTGCACATACAAAGATAATAAAAAGGAAAACGATTTAGCATAATTCAAATTGTGACAGTTTTGTTGAGCCTCATTGATTTTGTTCCGTCTTGCAATTGTTTGGTGCAATCGGCATCCAGGATAGTTATATTTGTAGCTGGTGCGCCGATATATGAGTTAAATATCTGGCGCTTAACTCAGCTGTATTGTATTAAATAAAAGCATACAGCGCTAAAAGAAACTAAGTAATTTGAACTACACTAACAGCGAGAGCATGGAAACCCGGATATTCAGCACACATCACCTGCTGAACGATTGGACATAATCTAACTAGAAACCGATCTTTATAGCTCCAGAGAGTGTGTTGTCCCACAAAACATATTTTTTGACAAACCAAACGATCGGTTCGAATAGCTCGACCAATCACAGAGCTGCTTACAAAAACTTAGACACGACTGATTCATGAGTCAATCATCGGGTTATGTGTCTTTTCATTGGCTGCTTTATGAAGGAAGCTTCAATGGACCACACAGAGGGTGGCAGTTATAACGCTTTTACTACAGGATAATACCCAATTTAATTGCGTCAAGAACTCACCTGCGACCTTATTTAACCATTTCAATTACTTGAAAAAATATCAAAAACGAAGCCCAACAAAGGTACTGTCTATAAACAAGCCATATGACCACCCCCTCCCACCCCCCTACCCGACCCGCCGTTTTCTTTTTAATAAGTTGATATTTTTTATATTGTAAATCTGTACATAGTACCCTGAAGTAAATTCTTGTATCGTTCTTATCCGCACACCAGCCTCCATACTTAGCATTCGAATTTCTTTGATAAAGCCGTCCATATCCGCCCTTAACATTTGCACTATACGGTACACCTTTTGCTGCATACGACGACACTTGGAACTGTTTACTTCTCAGCTCCATTGATGTCATTCCCAAAGGAAAACCGTCATATGTTCCTGAAATGAAGAAAAGTAGTTAAAACTTAAATCATTTTTAGGGGGTAACATTTAGCATAAATTCATACCAGAAAAATTGTTCTTTAAAATTATTGTTCGTTATCTTAATAACGAGCTAGGAAACAGAGCCTTAAAGTTGGTACCGAAACGATATCATTGAAGGTATTGGGCTCCGGAGAGATGCATTGAATGAATTCAACCACCATCGAGCTTCAAATATTTCCATGATGGGAATAACAATAGATTCAATGGAAAACGTCATTAAATAGAGTAATTGTCTAAGCGCGGAGGAAACTACAATAATCGATTTTTGCAAATGCACATCCGCTGTATGAAAGCGGGGATTGTTGTGGATGAAGAGAAGAGACAGAAAGGAAAGGTTGTACAAATATGCTGGTCACATGGTTCGGTTTCTACCAAGAAAGAAAATACAAAAATTAGCTTACTTTTCGCAAAGATTTTTATTTCACACATTCTCAAGATGGACACAGCTGAACTCCAGTGATCGTCGTTGAAGATCATATTCTGTATGGTAAGATATTGTCCTCTGGATGGTTGAACACAATCTAACCAAACATTATTACCCAATCCTAATGTGACGTCATGTCGACACAAAATGGCGCCTCTGTGTTTGAAGTCATCTGTCGTCATCCCCACGTGAATGTCAAAATGACGTAAAAGAGGCAATGTTGCTGAAATATAGTTACATACAATAAATTAGATAAAATTAGTGTTTTAGAGAAATGGACTGCGGACTGCGCAATAACAGTATCACGCTAGTGACACAGATAGTAAAAAATGACACGAACAGCACATGTCACGACGGAGACACGAACAGACTATTGAAAATGTCACGACGGAGACACGAACAGACTATTGAAAATGTCCCGACAGAGACAATAACAGCACAAAGGTTGATTTGGGCCTGATGCCAATCTTATTGTCACTGATATGACGACGTGAAAAGAATGGGTGAAAAAAATCTCCCTGCATGCACGTAACTGCCAACAAACAAAGACTAACCCATTACAAGAAGCAAAACATTCTCGCCATATAGTAGTAGATCGGCTTAGCATTACCAGTCACTAAAGCACCAGTGAAACTGTAAGTGCCCTCAAACAAACAGCGAACGCCGCTAACACAGTACCCATGAACGAGAGTTTGTTGCGATGGCATAAGTGACATGTCCATGTAAAAACATCGGGGTATTTGTACTATCGCCGTCGTGCCATCGTATCCACGCGCATCGTCATCTGTTGTACCAATTTATAAATTTGAATTATTTAACCAAATTAACAGACAAACTTTACTTTTTGCTCGAGTTTAAAGGAACAAACATCATATAAACACTATAAGGCACAGTTTTAATTACTGACAATTAAGATTACCTGTGTCGCGATCTATAATTAGTTCCACTGATTTTATGACGTAGACAGACTCTAGATCAATTTGTAACCATGGTGATGTTTCAGAGCCAGAAAGAAAACACGTGGTATCTAGAAAAAAATAACTTAATGCTTTAGTAGGTTACATAGAAAGCTTTTAGTAATGTATCATAGTAGTTAATACAATACACCAAACACATGTCCATTTATAGTGTGTATGTTAACAATTTGTACAATTTGACTATTTTGTGAGAGCAACTCTATTTTATTAGCCACTGTAATATATTCCTATACTTCGGTAAACATATTTAAGATATATGCAAAAGTTATTCAGTCATCGATAACATTTTCAGGGCCAATATCAGATAATGATATTATTTAGTGTCGCCATAGCACTAAGTAGTTCTCACAAGCTTTATATACACTAAAAGCTGGCACTCCAACTTTGCATCATTGATAGCTGAACAAACGGATTATTAATTATACATTAACGATAGGCCTGCTTTTAAAGCACTGTTTTGTTCTCTGTGTCTTGCTGGACCCCTGAATTGATTGCGAGGAAAAAAGTTTTTTAAGCACATTATAACACAGAATACGGGTCGGAACATTATGTAGGTCTATATTTATGGAAAGTGTGGATATTCGGATATACAAATACATACATTTGGTGAAGACTAAACTGAGTTAATATCGACGATTAAATAGAAATTTTGCGCAGAGCGATTTCAGTTAATTTTTTTCATCTGTCTACCTTTGAAAATCGTGTAAAAAAATGGTGTAAATACCATCCGAAATTTAAAAAAAAAAAGTATATATATATATAACCTGCATAGGGTTATGCAGATTAAGTGTCATACCTAACCCATCTACAGCCAACCAGCCTGAGGAAGAGGGGTAATTAAGCGAACTGCTTGTGGTCGGTTTGCCTAAAGCAACGTTCTCCAGTTTCTCCTGAGGTACATCTATAACAAAAGTCAGACACTGTCATTCACATTAAGGTTACAGGCGTTGTTAAAAACACGGAATGTTACTTAATACGATCCGTATGTTGAAATAATTAACAAATCGACACTAGATCACATTTCGGAAATGCGCTATTTTGCAGATGACATTTTGAAAATCTAGAATCCCATTAATGAAAGTAGAAGTTGTGATCATAATTATGTAATAAGCAGAAACAAAAATACAAGTTATATGAAAAACTAAATATACAAAATATGATGATCTAATTAACAGAATGTGTTAAAACAAATTAGTTAATATAATTTTTCCAAATTTTATTGCAAGAAAAGCGATAAAAAATTTTAAACAAGTAACTGACAAACCTAGGCTGTACAAAAGATCCAGTAAAATGACCTCAACAAAAAACCTTAACATTGCCTCTACCTGAAAGCTATGGAAAATCAACCAATAGATGAAATCCTAAGGTCAACATAAAGCCTTACCATGAACAGTAATCTCTACAACAAAAAGCTTAATTTGGGCAAAGCTATAATAATCCCAATAAACTAGAGTCCAGCAAAGTGTCATCAACACTTGACTTGAAAGGGATGCCTAGGATATGAAAATCATTTGCTAAACATAATACCTTAACCGGACACCGACACCGCCGAATCCCCCCTCCCCCCTATCAACAAACCTGCATGTCCTTCAGCTCGATGTATTACCACTTGTGTTTTCACCTATTTATATGCTTAAAGATTAAAGACAACACTGTTATTAAATCTTTGCTATAAGTTTTTCATTATTATCTTTGAAACAATTAACAAATTTTACCACACGGCATGACGTTGCAATACTGCCAGGCCACAGAATTGTCTGGCACGTGATAGTAGCACCAAGGTCGATCGCGCAGGTCCGGAAGTCTACAGTGATTATTGCTTTCTAAACCAATGTATTGGAACGGGTAGTTTCTGCTTCCAGTTGGCTGAAAGTAAACATCATCGCGTCTCTCCCAAAAGTCACACGTTCTGTTGTCACTTGTGACGGACATGGTTCCCCTGTAGGTCTTGCCGTGGTCACGTGGGTCGTAACATTCGGGCATTTCTGAGGAAAACATAAGCAGGGCAGGTCAATAAACCAAAGTTTGTTAACAAATTTGACTTGCCTCTTCTCGTTTTTGTCTTGAAATGACGATGCAGTTATGTGACTTTGGCTCCTAAATGTCTCTAGTCAAACTTTTATTACTTAATTCTTCGAATATTCAACTTATATACTGTTAAGGATTAGGATTATATGTTTTGTTTTCGTCTTTGTATAACGGAATGTGAAAAGGCGTCATTTTGTATCACATTCGCCATTGTATCTATTTGTTTTTAATATAATTGATAAGATAGGCTATTTCATTTCACTTATCACTTTTGAAGCAAAGTCAACACAAGCACCCTAAAACTCAACCAAATTTTATGTTTATAGAATACCCTTACCGTAACTCTGATAAAAACACAAGTGTAAACCGTATCCATTTGAGGAATTCAATTTTGGTCCGAGCTTGTCGCCATTTAATGATTCGGATAGATCTCCACGAAGAGGATAAAGCATCTCAGCAACAGGAAACACTTCCCCTGTGACACGCATGCGCTCAACTACTTGGCATTCCGTGGTTAACGATTCCTAAAAGTAACAAGCAAATGCAAATAATTTAAACTAATCGATCGATGTTCGTTGATGGTACTGAAAACCAGAACGAACTTTCAGTGTTAGTTTCGGGTTCAAGTCTCCTGTTGTTGTTTGCTTGTCTACTTACCTGGGGCTGGTTGCTCGAACGCTATTACATTTAATCGGCTATTAGATTACGTCACGTTTTAGTGAAGGTTTATATCTAATCTGCTTTTGATATTTAAATTAGGTGTAAGCGGCTAATTGTCTTTCGAATATAGGCCCCCTGAAAGAAAGATATCCGGGAAAACCGTTTCACAGGCTAATCAACATACCTGTAGAAGATAGAAGGGAATATTGTGTGGCAATATAATAGGTGAGTGTACAGGTCCATCCCGACGACAGCAGAAGTATAACACAAATGAGGTGTCGTTAATTGCCATAAACTTGGGCAATTTGCCATAACTTTGTCTAGATGTTTCTCTATTTGGAGTGAACTCAACAGATGATGATTGGAAACCTGCAATTATACAAAAAATGTGAATAGCGCTTTTCGAAAACATAATTTAATTAGAGACTTTTTTCTCGCGAGTACGTCGTTTTTTGTTTTTAAAGTTTTATTTACGTATTCGTAAAAGCGACAACAAGCATATGTGTTTCGTGTAGATGACCGACCAGCCTTTAACCGTGGCCATATGTGCAAGCATACTAATCAGTCATTGTTTTATATAACCACTGGCCCGCGGCCGTGTATAGGTGGTTAGCATGTCCGGATGCGAATCCTACTGAGATGTACCGTGCACGTGTTCGAGTCCGACTGTAAATCATCAGGCATACGAAGGAGTCAGGCGATTTCGCTCCGGCACTTGTGGAGGTGGTTGTTTCGAGGTTTCCTCTTCAGTTTTTATCGTATTTAAGCAATGAATGGTGTGCAATGGTCAATCCATTGTCAAATAAGTAAAATACGATTGAGTATGACGTTAAACTCCAATCCAACAAACAAATTTATAACTTTTGTCAAATTGCGTCGTTTACGGCCACGTATAAAATACAACAAAACCTGAGGTTGCAGGATGTGTGTCGATGCCGTGCATGCAATACTAGGTATGTTGTTGATGAGTGATAGATTATACATTTACTGCATGCTTCAGAATTTATCATCATGACTTATCTGCTCGAGATATTTGATATCATCTTACATTATACAAATACCACATGTTTCAGACTCTAAGATTATTTTTTGTCATCTGGACATATTTTACGTTTAACAAGCGGTTCGCTCTCAATGCGCTGAAATGAAATATGATGTTCAATTCTCAAACATGCCGTATCTGTCTAAGCGTAAACTACGGGGCTTTATAAAAGATGTTGTGCATTGTTAAACTGTATCATTGTGATATATCAACAAATAAAATATATCAATAAAGTAAACATTTAATCTTGGATCTAAAACACAGACCGTGTTCAAAGATATGTCAATTAAACTAGTGTCCAAAAGAAACGATACCACCTGTTTGAAAGGACATAAAAGAAAAACTAAACAATGCAGAAGTTTAGGATTGGTGATATGCTTTTGAGAAATCCTTTCACAACATCTGTACAAAAATTTCATTTCAATAAAATCTGTACAACCAATATGACAA
>JAVFBX010199519.1:0-12724 GCA_034783855.1 Mopalia kennerleyi | reverse complement strand
CTGTGCTGTTGCTCTCTGAATGTTGGGGATAACGAGGGCCCTTAACCCTTGCCTGGTGCTCTCTCAATGTTGGGGCAAAGGAGGGCCTTTAACCCTTGCCTGGTGCTCTCTGAATGTTGGGGGAAAGGAGGGCCCTTAACCCTTGCCTGGTGCTCTCGGAATGTTGGGGGAAAGGAGGGCCCTTAACCCTTGCCTGGTGCTCTCTCAATGTTGGGGCAAAGGAGGGCCCTTAACCCTTGGCTGTACCATTGTCCATTGATGGGATGAACTGCTGTCTAAAACAGTTACTATCCCTGAAAACATGTTACTTTTCCTGGAAACATGTTACTTGTCAGCAATGATCACATCTTTTTTAACTGTGTGACTGTTCTGACAAATCATTTGCTAGGCCAACCTCTAGCCTGTATAAATAACTTTTAATTATCCTCAAAGTGGGCTCATAACTGCAAACAAGGGCACTCATCCTTTGGACGCCCTGAAGTGAACAATTGCCTCATTTGGTCACCCTGTTTGAAGAAACTTAAACAAGCAGGAGATAGGAGAAAACCCAGTTACTTAAAAAGCAAACTGGCCATTTTGGGCACCATACTTTTGATTCCTGGTGAAAAGCCTTGCCTGCAAACGTTGAATCTCCTAAAGTGCTGTACCTGTGCAGTGAAACTTTACTGCTATATATCACAGTTATATAATTAAAATGCATGCCAATAATGCATTTAATCATGGAGGTTATTGCTTTCGTATACGGCATTAAACCCCAATCAAACAAACAAACAAATCTTGCTTTCTCTGTAGGAAGACATGTTCACAATGAGTTTATTCGCAAAATGACCTTCAAGACTTACAGTTAGATGATATTGATTGACTTTCTCTGATCTGCTCCTCTTCCTATACATTTCTTCCTGTTATAATTGATCATTTGGCTGCTCTGTTTCTTGAGAAAGACTACCAGGCCATATTATCTATAACAAGATAACTGTTTAATATGAAGATAGGAATATTGAAGCGCACCTCCTAACAGGAGTGTATTAACAGAGATTGACACAACTTTGAATTCTCGGTTATTTCTTGCCATTGAGAAGAGTGTGAGATCTGTGTTATTTCTCGCCTCTCCATTACATTGGTTTCCATATTAACTCCCCTATGACCTGTCTCTCCAGCTGTTTACTCAAGTGGAATAATTGTATTGAGACTCACTTAGCCAGTAATAATTCTCATTTGGGGATTTGTCGATATCCTGTCTTTTTTGCAATCATGGACCTCTTTTTTTTTCTTAACGACATATAAGCCAAAGTGGCGCATCATTGCTAGTTATAATGCATTGTGTTGTCGTATGTTTTGATACTTTTTTGTTCATTTTAGCTCAATATCTCCTGGATTCACAAAATCTATAAACAGAGTTAGTGTTCTATGATTGTTTGGGGAATATACAAAACCTCTAGTGAGTTTCTTAGACATTCATCTCTTTGATATAGCCACAAGAGGGGACTAACAAATCATCATTTTGAGCCTTTGCATGCCAATGTTAAAATGATATCCTTGGATACCTGTCTCTTGGTATTTTAACTCGAATGAATTTTAACTATATGATTAACCTTAAAGGGTTTTAAAAGAATTGAGTTGTGTCAGTGGCATGTCATTCTGTATTTGTACATGTATATGAAAATCAGCGATACCAATATTTGCGATCTCACAATTTAAGGCAAGAGGTTTATGGTTTTCAGTTTGATTTATTCACACCTTATGTTTGTAAAAATAACACCTGTTATGTTTTTGTCTGTTATGGACATTTCAGGTATTGAATAAAGGTAATTGTGTATAATTATAACAAAAAATTATCTTTCAAATTTAATTAATATACATCACGCTTATTAAGATCTCCTGCTAGTGTTTAAAATCGAAGTTGTGACATACGCATATGGGGATTACACAATGATTTCTTCCCCATACACCCACGTCTTCACAATTCTGACCAATCAAATGCGTAACATTTTTCACATTTTTAAATCATTTTTTATCGATTTGTTAAATATAAAAAAAACGTATTTCAACTGTTGAAAACATGCTTTTTTGACCTGCTTTGGCAGATAAAAATAAGATTTTATTAATACTTGTGGACATGTAAGAAGTGAAATACTTTTCTCATTCAATGCTCACCATCTTTTGACTTGCAACATTGATCATTCAAATGCTAGTACTGTGTGAATGGTTGGGTAATATGTCTACTATCATTAATACACCCAAGACCTCCTGTCACACAAGTTCATGAAAAATAACCCTGAATTCAGCTTTAAATCAAAATACATGTATAAAAAGGAAGGAAGGAGGAATATAATAATATCATGGCATATAACTGTTTTTAATGCAGACATTTCATTCTTCAAAATAACAAATATTCAATGTAGAAAATGCCTATTAATATTGCCAAAATTGTATGTTGTTTGAAAGACTGACAAACATTGTAAAGCATGCCAGGGGATATTTGTTGAATATTAATGTAATGTTATAAAAACACACAAATAATGTGGCACGACAAGTCCTCCATACAAACCAATACTTTGTCAGTCATATTAGTGAAATAATGTATGATGCGGCATAAACCCCCAATCAAACAAACAAACATTTGAAAAACTGCTTGACACAGTCTATGTTTTTGGACTATTTATTCCCCTGTTTTAAAGAATCTAACAGTTATATTAATACTGTTATGGTTTGTGTTACAATTGTTTCAGGATTGAAACAAATCCCAGGTGACTTTCTAACATGTTTATATCATTATGATACCAACAAGAGAATTAGCCAATCTGAACTCTATATGTGTTAACGTCTATATGGAAATGTTGAATTTGTAAATATTAATACTCTCCCACAGTCTCTGAAGAGAAATGTTGGAAGAATATGTTATTAAGTTTTTATTTTACTTGAAGCATTGGGGATGAAATGAAACTCTTCCTGGCATGTCATTTGTTGTTAAGTTATTGTTATCAAAAAATTCTCTTGTGTATTAGGATTGTCTGATAGCAGTCTGGCTGGAAGCTGCTTCAATATGTGATAATAAATCAAATTTGAATCAAACAATTGTTCAGGTCAAGTTGTGGTATAAGAGATGAAATAACCAAACATATATAATATCCCTTCTTTTAGAAGCTGGTAGAAGTGATAGTTAAGGAACACAGACACATTGTTATAGGATATATATCCATTGTTTACTTCCTTGTAGAATTTGTCCCACCTCAGATTATGTGTGAATATCTTATTTCACTATAATCAAGACTTTCTGGAAAATAACTATAACTGTCTGTATTTTAATATTTTTTAATTGTGACATCTTTTTTATGAAAATGTTAGAATCTGTTAGAATTTGTGACTTTGTAGGCGTATTTGATATCAAACACATATTGATTGACTTGTGTAGACTTAGCCACTTTTAGGTGATAGCTCTATAGTCACCTCCATGATGGACTTGTTTGACAACATTTCCGGCGATGCTGTCATCTGTGTGTCTCATAAACTTTTTAGATCCCAAATGAAACGTTTGATATGTTGACACTTATAAGTGTTGTTTTCGGTTCGTTTTTTGTTGTTGTTGTGATTTTGAGTGCCAGGAGTGCTATTACCGGTGTTATCTAAGTTGTAAAAAAAATTAATAATTTAAAAAAATGTTTAAACTAAAAAATGGACACAGACTCCAATTAATCAATCAATCAATCAACCTCTAAATGCTGCTGGAACTACATGTAGGTAACATTTTAGTCATTTTCATTTGACATTTACTCAGTATACCAGCTACTGCCATGATAATAAATTGTATTACTAATCTGTTACCGGTAGTTCAGATTCCCTCTGATTAAGAGCAATATGTTATTTTTTACACTTGAGGAACTCAGAGATGAGCATGAAACATTACATTTTGTTGCAGCATCCAATTACTGTTGAAGCAGACAAATATGAGTTTGTTTGATTGTGGTCTAACGCCGTACTCAAGGGTATTTCACTTAGGATGACGGATTGTCCACTTCACACTGTTGCTTGCCTAATTATGGTGAAAAACCAGGAGGAAACCTGGAGCCACATCGTGTGACACACTCCTACACCTGATGGTCAACAGATGGACTTTATCCTGTGAATGGTACATCGAAGTGGAATTAGTGCAAATGTTAACCACTAAACTATGACTGCTCACCAATACAGGAAGTCAAATCTACAGACCACTTGCATTTGTTTGCACATATATTGAAGAAATTATTCCTTTTGGATCATGAAACCAAATTTTTCCATTACATGTATCAAAAGATTACATTTGAGGACTACATGTAACTGTTAAATTTTGTTTCTTTAGGATTTGAAGAAACAGACTTCTTGGAATATCAGGAACGGAACTAAATAAGAGCTACTAAAAAAAATATTCCTAGGCTTCAAACAGCATTTGACAATGTTGGACCGTACACCTCTATCAAACACACAAATTCTACTGGCCCCAAAGTTTTACCTGTAAAATAGCCTTTTTTTTTTAAACCAAGTTTTTAGAAGTAGGTTTTATTTTAAAAGGGATTCAAAAATCACATTTTGGTTATTGGCAGGTTGTTAAAAAAATGTTTCTTTATGTATTTAGAATAAGAGGAAGATACACTGTAGTCGGCGTTCTCTGTTTCCACAGTTGGTGGTTGAAGGGAGCTTCATGTTGCCCTGGTGCTCTCATAGCTAAAGGGGGACAGGAAGCTGATCTGTTTGTGTTGTCTGTATTGCCTCCTGTTATGCCCTATATTTTTCCATCTTGTCTTTGTTTGTTGCAAGTGATGTCGAGGGTGGTTTCCTTCACCCATTGGGCTGGCACATTGTCATACCAGTGAAATACCCTTGAGTAAGACTTTAAACCCCAATCAAACCAACTGTTCACACATACTGTATCATGTGTATCCAGGATAGATCTTGTGTCAGCTAACTGGGATTGTAGCTCCATGACAGGGACAGGATGTGCCGACATATTCTCCATTAAGCTTGATGAATAATGTGTATAAGTGTACCTAGGTGTTAAATGTGTCTGGATGAATTTGGCAATCCTCAGATATACTTAAGTGGTGTGTTTGGGTAATTATCCCTGATTTTAAGCTCATTTGCATAACTAATTGATACTAGTCTGTAAGCCAGATATGGATAATGCCTCATTTCACGTATGAATTATTCATAGATCACACATGAACACAGGAGTGTTTTTTACTGGGATTTGCACGTGCCAATTTTCTGCTGTCTAAACTATTTGCCATAAAATCTGTGACTTATTTTCCTGCAGGCTTTTTGAATAAACTTAAGCACTATTACTTTTTTTGTCTGCACAAAATTACTGAATGGAGCTATCTTCATAAAGGAGTGGATTTTTCCTCTCATACAGTGTTCACTTTGAATGGAATTTTGATAGAAAATGCATCAATGTAATGTATTTTCTGATTGATAGCCCTGGTTTCATTCCACTTAGTGCCTGCGTTGCTGGCTTTAATAAAGTTAAATTGACAGCCGTTGATTTAACTGGAATTTGATGTTAGCTAACGTTAATGAGGTCACAGTGCAAGGTAGTCTGTCATCATCATTGTGACATTAAGCTCGTTAGCTCAGGTGAAACGTATTACAGGTGTAATCACAAGACCTGTTGTCAGACTAAAGCACTCATCAAAATACTCTCTTATTCAATCAAGAGCGAAAATAAGCTCAAACAAACCAGATTGATGTTCCAAATTAAAACAGCATTTTTGTCTGTCCCTTTTTTCTGTCCTTTTTTTCTGTTGAAGCATTTGTTCTCTTTTACACAGTGCTAATGGCCTTGAGGATTTTATCCGGGCTCCCCATCCTCGGCCATTGTTATGTCTTAATGAAACAGAATTTTATGTCTTTTTAAAGCGAGACTCCCTTCTGCAATAAAATGCATATAGGTAAAACAGGCATCATTTCATGTTTTGAATTATGCTCTCTAATTTTCTAATCGAGCTAGAATATTCATTTTATAATTGGACACTGGGTAATGTTTAACCTACAGTCAAATTCATCAACACGGCCATGTCTTGATACTTTTATCACTAAATAGAAGAACTCTACAAAGATCTATCTTTTCAAAATAAGTGCCTTCCTCACGAGACCTGTAGAGTCCACTGTTTTAATAATGTTTACAGTTCACACATGTTATTAACCAGTAACACACAAGAGTGTTAGTCGCATGACATTATGGACAGGGTTGGCCGTGCCTAACATGTCAGCTGCCAGTGGTCGTAGGTAGGGACATGTATATATCTGTAACCTTCAGGTGATTTTATAAGATGAAGGAATGATAAGTCGATGTCATATTTTTACGTAAATTTAATGGTAACCTTCCAAGGAATATAAGGGTTTGGAACCTGGATCATCGCTTTAAGTTTGTTTGTTCAAAATGTTTTATTAATTATTGTTTTAATAAGTTTCACCTTTTTATTAACCAGGAATTCAAGAAGCTTATTTATTAAAATACTAAATTTCAGGTTATTTTGTCCTTTGCCAAGTTAAAAAAGTGTGAATTTCGGGAAAACACATACATGTAGGTCTACCACTGCTAGTACAGCCAGGTGATAATGGTTTTTAATCGTATTCTATAATTAATGTAATTGTGCAGTCACTTGTTTTTAACTTGAATATTTTCGTTTGTAGTTTTTACTAATGATTATAACTTCAGAGTTATGATTTTGTTTAATTCTCCACAACCTGGGAAAATAAAGTTGTTACTGATCTGTAAAATGGTGTGAAGTCAATGTTGGATAAACTTTGTGTCGGCTAAGGAATGTGTTTCCTCAAAAGCCTGCTGTGATGTTCACTTCTTCTCATAGGGTTTAATTCTGAGAATGTCTGACAGAATAGAGTCTCTGTTCTGTAAAATATTTATCACAGTTTGAGGTAAAGCCCATAGACGAGACCTCCAGCCTCAGAACTTGTTTTCTCAACAACAACAATTACTTCCTGGGAGTCTCGCTAAGTTAGTTCAAAATATGTTTCAACATTTCATTGGATTATGCCAGACTGAACACGCCCCTTCACGGATTAAGGCAGTTTGCTCTCTCTATAACTATGTTTATACAGCATTAACTCTGTGGAATTCTGCTTTCAGGTGAAAATATGCCGTATTTAAACTTCAACAACTAATGAGCTTCAATTCCGACATGCTCCTTGAGCTAACTTTTACAAATCCAAACTTACACATCATTTTCGTTTTAAAAAACATTAAATTTCTGGTTTACAAATGAACATTCGTGGCTGTACAATTTTATCCCGCATTGATCCATGTTGACTTGAATTCTTGACCTTTTGTGAAATGATCAACCCCATGCTGTGTTTTTACGTTTATCAATTCGTCTAGCTATTCAACCGACTGTTCCTTCTAGTGCTGTCAATAGACATACAGTTTTTGATGGTGTGGTAATTCTTTTTCTGCAAACAATTCTATTGAATGATGGGTTAAATTTAGTAAACAAATCATCTGTTATGAAACAAAGAAATTTATCGCTTGGTCTAAATCATTCATCAAGCAGTTTGAATTTTATGATAAGACTTTTGTTAATGTATAAGTTAGATTAACATGTACATGTAAAGTATACCTTAATCAGTTAGGACACTCTAATTTTGGGACAGTCTCATAGAAATAACAGGTAAGACCCCTGTGGTGAAGCCTATTTCTCTGTCCCAAATTCTATAAGTTTTAGGAGATGATGTAGGATTGATAGGAAACAATTCAAAGCTTTGCCATCAAGAAGGAACGAAGAGTATATATAGACTTATTGACCCATATGACTACATGCAAGCCTGAAGGGTAAAAGAAATCAATGAATAATTTTTGTGTCTTTTGGAAAGTGAAGATTAACAGTATTTTCATTATTTTGGGATAAAGAATTATCTGAACTAGAATCTGTTCAAACTAAGAAAGTGTTATCCCAAAATAATGAAAATACTGTTAAAAGAAACCATCACTAAGTTATTTCCTTGCTGTCATTGAAATGGTATAAGATAAGCAGAAAACAAAGTCCTGTGAAATGTGATTAAGAGTGGAATTTCTCATTTAAGACATTTATAATCACAAATCAAATTTGTGCTGCCCTCTAAACCCATACACAGGAAGCTTCCATCAAACACCTATTTGCTTAAGTATTTTCTATGATTGTTTGTTTGATTGGGGTTTAACTACGTACTTAATGTAATAACACTTTATATTTATTGCATGCCACCCCAATGAGTGAAAGAAACCACACTATGGCAAGTGGCAAAAAACAAAGACAAGATGTGACAACACTGGACATTCACAGGACACGATTGAAATTCATCACAGACAGATCATGTTCATGTTACCCCTTAACCCTGAGAGCATCAGGGGAACAGAAAACTCCCTCCCAACCCTTCACATATTTTATATGATGCTATAACTATAATATTTATGTCTAAAAAAAGATTTGGAATTTTCTCTTGTTTTTTTTTCAAACATTTAGGCTATCATCTACCTTTAGCTTTCTTTCTCTTTTATATATGGATTTATATAACATTAAGTGAAAAGTGATACGGTATGAGCATGTAGATATGGATTTACTTATTTCATTGTTTTTTCGGGGTAAATGTTGTCTCTACTGCACCGACTGACTGTCATAAACTTCTCGGTCACTTTGTAACATTTAACCTCCGCTTTCATGACAAAAAACAAACTCTCTGGTTTTTCAAGGTTTTTATCTTGATTTCTCCCGAGGCTGCCGATTTGTAGAGCTCTATAACATAGACTGACACCGACACGCATGAATGATATTTCTCACAGCATTTAATATTTTTGAGACCTCAAGTCTGTTATGTGCATTCAGAACAAATATTTTAAATTGTATTTACACAATGCTATCATATAAATGATAAAATTAATAATTAGGGACTGTCCAACTGTTTTAACAGCTTTGCTTTAACACATTTAAGATAATTTGGGTTAGGCTTTGTTCTAAGTCACCAATGTTACATGTGAACTTTTAGTTGAGGAATCTTATAGAGTTTTCGTAACGGTTACTGAAAATAGCACATTCTTGTATTACGGTAATTGAATGAGAGATACATGTATATAAACGTAGAAAGATTATACAGTTACGATTAGCTTGCATTGAAATTCCTTTGAACAGAAAAACATATAAAGTCAAATGGCTATGTTTTGTGCCATGAACTGCCAGTTAATGTTTCGCCTAAAACATACGTATTATGATCACAGAAGCAGACATTGTTTTTATGGCACTTGGCGGGGGATCAATACAAGTCCTTCCTCATCCGCCTTAAATATGAAATAAACAATTGATAAATCTTCTCCCTTTGTGTGGATATTGGACAGATGTAACATGGATGAAGATAATCCAGACAGATAGAGTAAGGGGATTGACCACATATCTCTGTATCCACAGCATAAGTCACCAGAACATCTACAGGCTTAGTCAGGATTTGGCTGGTCAGTGTTTTAGCCCATCTCTGGTACACTTGTTAGTCTCTATAGCACTGATAATAGCAAGTCAACCCTCACATAGAGGGGTTTCCTTTATGAATTTCACAGACATACATCCTCCGAAATCTTGAAAGAGTATCTTATAGGTAAACCTCCCATGAGAAGAAACACAGAGTACAACAGAAATGTATGTAAAAGTATAAATTATATCCACAGGTAATGACATTTTTATCTAACTCCGTTGTGGCTCATTTTTGATAAAAAAAAACAATTAAACAACCGAATAGACTTGTTGATCTGGATCTTCATTTAAATTATGAACCATAGCTGTTGTTTGTCCTGTTAAATGAAGGAATCCTGAACTCATGACGCCACTAGAGTCTGTAAATTGGTTACCGTGGCCATAAATTCTATTATTATCACAGTTCGTATTGCCAATTTCAGTTTTTGGAAGGTCTGTGGCATCCCCATAATAGGGGTGGAATAATAAATTTGTAGGCGCTAAATAGTCTGTTATTGGGATATTTTCTGTGAAAGAAATGGGACTCCTGTCCTGATCATCTCTCCTTGAACCTTGATTTAACGATCGTAATAAAGGTACGTCCTGGAATGCTGACAGGTTGTGATCACATTTCTGTAAATAGTGAGCCGACCTAGAGCTTCTGAAGCCTGAGTCGTCAGAGTCTGAAGACGCCTGGGAATAAGGGCGCTTTCCTTTCCGTGTGTGAATGTCTGATATCTCTGATATACCACTGTCCTGTCTACGAGAAGACAAATCACCAACGTCATCTGTTTCATTATTAGGACGTTCTAATCGCGTTTCAAACACAACCCTGGGACTACCATGTTCTAGAGTTTGCATATTTTCAGTGTCATAGGGTGGGATAACCTTCATTTCCCATAGCTGTGACCTTGGAGGGGGAGGGTGACTGGGTGGGGGTGGGGGTGACATGTCTTTATGCCCTGGCCAGCCTTTGGAATGAGGTGCATAACGTTTAGTCATGATTTTCCTTCGTATCCTCATTCTGTATAAACACCAGAGGAAAACAATGAATAGGATGACGGTGATGATGGCGGGCACGAGCACGCCGACGTAAAATAACATTGTGCCACTCATACCAGCTGTAACTGAGAGCACATGCTACAGGGAAATCAATATCCCTTGTATCTCACTGAAGTACAGGTAAAATCTCCTTTGATCTAGTCACTTCTCGTTAATCCTATGAACTTTTCATAAAACTTTCACAACATCAGGTAACTTGGGTGTTGGTGGTCTTTCTCTTGACACCTGTGGAGTGTCGTCACTTCCTAACTTCTACCTGACGGCTACTGTTTGGACTGCGTCAACTCGCTTCACCGTCTCATTTGGCGCTCTACAGGAAAAGAGAACAGAGTATATGATTATTGTAATTATAATTTTGTTAGTTCCGGCTCAGTGAGCGTGTAAAGCCCCACAGGTTGGAGTTTGTTATGATCCCTTCTTAGTTAGACAGAGTGGCTGGCTGGCTCCACCAGCTCCCTTGTGTCAACATACAGACCTCAGCATAACCCCAAACACACTGATCCAATTGATTTAAAAACATGATGAATGATGAACTGTCAGCAATAGCACTCCAGGCCATTGTCATGATAATTGTCAGAGCATATTGCAAATGACCAGGCCAGTTTGGTACATTGTCAAATATACAATATATATAAAACGTTTATGACCAGCTAGAGGCCTAACGAGGTGCAAAATGAAGCCCAGCACAGGTGTGGACTATATGACCTCACCTTATTTCACATTCATTTATTTGTATGACCAGTTTCCTAACCAGACAGCTTCAGGGTAAAACAGAATATTAGATTAGGGAGATTGATTGTTATTTATAGTTGAAGTAATTAAAGCTTTTCCTGGACACACATGTTGATTTTAGCCCATGTGTTTTAAAATCCTGTTAACAAATTTAACCATGACGTTTAACCATGAAAATTTCTGTGTCCTCTTTATATACAGATTCATTTGAGATGTATGTATTAATAGGCAGAGTGTTACCTGATCAATGGAAATCACCAACCAGTAACATTTAAGTTATGACAGGGTGGTCTGGGCATTGCCCCTGGGACAATGCCCTAAGGCACACCTGGTCATGCCCTATCTCTCTTCCACCTGGGGATGGTAGCTCTAATGGACTTGTCATGTCCAGGTAGCCACTATCTAACCAGTAATGTCTCCAGAGACCACCTTATCTCATCTCTCAGCTCATGGACTTTATTGCCCCTTTAGTATCAAATCACCCCTTTAAATAGACCTCTATAGTACTTAACTCTATCAGGGGACAGTGTGTCTACATGATCACCTATAAAACCTACTCATTATGCCCTCTATAAACTTGTATACTTAAAATCTTTTCTTTTAAATAAAAAATAAAATGCAGGCTTTTGTTTGCATGTTGATAAAAATCAAGACGAACAATTTTATCTCCTTTGTTTTCTTGTTCTATTTGTTCACAATTAACCTATATCAATGTAGATAACCACTAAAGACTTTTACAGTACAAATAGACAGATATTTACTTGATGACTGTACTAAATAAAAATTTTAATTTAGAAGTAATTTTGCTTAAATATAGTACAAAGTATTGTGCCACCACCAAGTGTACATGTAATTCAAGTTATTTATGTTTACAATTTAATATACTGAACTGGATCAATCTAAAATAAAATAACTCTGAACATGACATTCAGACATGACTGTATTGAACATATGATCGTGATTTGTTTTACTACTAATTTGTGATTGTATTGATTTTATAAAATATATACTGTACATGTTGATTTTGTTTGAATTAAAATTAAACTTGTGTTAATTACTTTATTTACATTAATGCATCATGTCTAACAATGGTGTGTTTTAAACTAAAACTTTTTTAAAATTAATTTTAAAATTAATTATCAGCAGACACTAATCTATGTGTCTTGAATACAAATCTGTCAATCTGTGTGTAATTGACAGGTTTTTTAAATTCTGAAAATATTGTTTAGGCCTGGGAAATATTCAACAGTATTTAGCTGATATGATTCATAAAGTTAATTAGACTGTGGATATTAAAATAAGTGACTTAACAGTTTACATTGAAATAGTGTTAACAGAATTTAGAGGATTTGTGCTTGAGTGACATTCTTCTGGGCTGTGAGCTAACCTTAGCTGATGATGTTACACTTTAAAAGCAGGTGTAAACCACCATAAATATGTTACTGGTGGCTAATGTATCTGTGTTT